>WFAB01001830.1:0-83314 GCA_018977245.1 Lethenteron camtschaticum | reverse complement strand
TTGATGATGGTTGATGATGGTTGATGTGGTTGTGTTGGTGTTGTGGGTTGATGGTGATTGGTTGATGGTTGTTGATGGTGGTTGATGATGGTTGGGTTGTGGTTGATGGTGGTTGTGATGGTGGTGGTGGATGGTTGTTGATGATGGTTGATGNGTGGTGATGTGGTGTTGGTGATGGTTGATGGGTTGATGTGGTNTGATGGTTGATGGTGGTTGATGGGTTGATGGTGATGGATGGGTTGATGATGGTTGATGGTGGTTGATGATGGTTGATGGTGGGTGTGGTGGTGATGGTTGAGATGGTTGATTGGTGGGTGTTGATGATGGTTGTTGATGGTTGGTGGGTGATGGTTGATGTGGTTGTTGGTGATGGTGTTGGTGGTTGATGATGGTGGTTGATGTGGGTGGTTGGTGTGGTTGATGGTGTTGGTGGTTGATGGTTGTTGATGGTGGTTGGTTGTTGTTGATGGTGGTTGATGGTGGTTGATGGTGGTGGTTGTTGTGGTTGTGGTTGATGGTTGTTGATGGTGGTTGGTGGTGTTGATGGTGGTGGTTGATGGTTGTTGATGGTGGTTGGTGGTGATGGGTTGATGGTGGTTGATGGTTGTTGATGGTTGATGGTTGTTGTTGATGGTTGATGGTGGTTGGTGGTTGTTGATGGTGGTTGATGGTTGTTGATGGTGGTTGGTGGTTGATGGTGGTTGGTGGTTGGTGGTTGATGGTTGTTGATGGTTGATGGTTGTTGATGGTTGTTGATGGTGGTTGGTGGTTGATGGTGGTTGATGGTTGTTGATGGTGGTTGATGATGGTTGATGGTGGTTGATGATGGTTGATGGTGGTTGATGGTGATTGGTGGTTGTTGATGATGGTTGATGATGGTTGGTGGTTGATGATGGTTGATGGTTGTTGATGGTGGTTGATGGTTGTTGATGATGGTTGATGATGGTTGATGGTGGTTGATGGTGATTGGTGGTTGATGGTTGTTGATGATGGTTGATGGTTGTTGATGGTGGTTGGTGGTTGATGGTTGATGATGGTTGATGGTGGTTGGTGGTTGATGGTTGTTGATGATGGTTGATGTGGTTGATGGTTGTTGATGGTTGATGGTTGTTGATGATGGTTGATGGTTGTTGATGGTGGTTGGTGGTTGATGGTTGTTGATGATGGTTGATGGTGGTTGGTGGTTGATGGTTGTTGATGATGGTTGATGGTGGTTGATGGTTGATGGTGGTTGATGGTTGTTGATGATGGTTGATGGTGGTTGATGGTTGTTGATGGTTGATGGTTGTTGATGGTGATTGGTGGTTGATGGTTGTTGATGGTGGTTGATGGTGATTGGTGGTTGATGGTTGTTGATGATGGTTGATGGTGGTTGATGGTTGTTGATGGTTGATGGTTGTTGATGGTGATTGGTGGTTGATGGTTGTTGATGGTGGTTGATGGTGATTGGTGGTTGATGGTTGTTGATGATGGTTGATGGTGGTTGATGATGGTTGATGATGGTTGATGGTTGTTGATGGTGGTTGATGGTTGTTGATGGTTGATGGTTGTTGATGGTGGTTGATGGTGATTGGTGGTTGATGGTTGTTGATGATGGTTGATGGTGGTTGATGGTTGTTGATGATGGTTGATGGTTGTTGATGGTTGATGGTTGTTGATGGTGGTTGGTGGTTGATGGTTGTTGATGGTGGTTGATGGTGATTGGTGGTTGATGGTTGTTGATGATGGTTGATGGTGGTTGATGGTGGTTGATGATGGTTGATGGTTGTTGATGGTTGATGGTTGTTGATGGTGGTTGGTGGTTGATGGTTGTTGATGGTGGTTGGTGGTTGTTGATGGTTGATGGTGGTTGATGGTTGTTGATGATGGTTGATGATGGTTGATGGTGGTTGATGATGGTTGATGGTTGTTGATGGTGGTTGGTGGTTGTTGATGGTGGTTGATGGTTGTTGATGGTGGTTGGTGGTTGATGGTTGTTGATGGTGGTTGATGGTTGATGGTGGTTGATGGTGGTTGATGGTTGTTGATGGTGGTTGGTGGTTGATGGTTGTTGATGGTGGTTGATGGTTGATGGTTGATGGTGGTTGATGGTTGATGATGGTTGATGGTTGTTGATGGTGGTTGGTGGTTGATGGTTGTTGATGGTGGTTGGTGGTTGATGGTTGATGGTTGATGGTGGTTGATGGTTGATGGTTGATGGTGGTTGATGGTTGTTGATGGTGGTTGGTGGTTGATGGTGGTTGATGGTGGTTGGTGGTTGATGGTTGTTGATGGTGGTTGATGGTTGATGATGGTTGATGGTTGTTGATGGTGGTTGGTGTTGATGTTGTTGATGGTGGTGGTGGTTGATGGTTNATGGTTGTGTGGTTGATGGTTGATGGNTGTGGTGGTTGATGGTTGATGGTTGTTGATGGTGGTTGGTGGTTGATGGTGGTTGGTGGTTGATGGTTGATGGTTGTGGTTGTTGATGGTTGATGGTTGTTGATGGTGGTTGGTGGTTGATGGTTGATGGTGGTTGATGGTTGTTGATGGTGGTTGGTGGTTGATGGTTGTTGATGGTGGTTNGTGGTTGTGGTTGATGGTGGTTGAGGTTGGTGGTTGATGATGGTTGTGGTTGATGGTGGTTGATGGTTGATGGTGGTTGATGGTTGTTGATGGTGGTTGGTGGTTGATGGTTGTTGATGGTGGTTGGTGGTGGTTGATGGTGGTTGATGGTTGTTGATGGTGGTTGGTGGTTGATGGTTGATGGTGGTTGATGGTGGTTGGTGGTTGATGGTTGATGGTGGTTGATGGTTGTTGATGGTGGTTGATGGTGGTTGATGGTTGATGGTTGTTGATGGTGGTTGGTGGTTGATGGTGGTTGATGGTGGTTGGTGGTTGATGGTTGTTGATGGTGGTTGGTGGTTGATGGTGGTTGATGGTTGTTGATGGTGGTTGGTGGTTGATGGTTGTTGATGGTGGTTGGTGGTTGATGGTTGTTGATGGTGGTTGGTGGTTGATGGTTGTTGATGGTGGTTGGTGGTTGATGGTTGTTGATGGTTGATGGTTGATGGTTGATGGTGATTGATGGTTGATGGTTGTTGATGATGGTTGATGGTTGTTGATGATGGTTGATGATGGTTGATGGTGGTTGATGGTGATTGATGGTGGTTGATGGTGGTTGATGATGGTTGATGGTTGTTGATGATGGTTGATGGTGGTTGATGGTGATTGGTGGTTGATGATGGTTGATGGTTGTTGATGGTTGATGATGGTTGATGGTGGTTGATGGTGGTTGATGATGGTTGATGATGGTTGATGATGGTTGATGGTGGTTGATGGTGGTTGATGATGGTTGATGGTTGTTGATGATGGTTGATGATGGTTGATGGTGTTGTGATGGTGTTTGATGGTTGTTGATGGTTGTTGATGGTTGATGGTTGATGGTTGATGGTGGTTGATGGTTGTTGATGATGGTTGATGGTTGATGATGGTTGATGGTGGTTGATGATGGTTGATGGTTGATGATGGTTGATGGTGTTTGATGGTTGTTGATGATGGTTGATGATGGTTGATGGTGGTTGATGATGGTTGTTGATGTGGTTGATGGTTGTTGATGATGGTTGATGGTTGTTGATGATGGTTGATGGTTGTTGATGGTGGTTGGTGGTTGATGGTTGTTGATGGTGGTTGATGGTGTTGATGGTTGTTGATGGTTGATGGTTGTTGATGGTGGTTGGTGGTTGATGGTTGTTGATGGTGGTTGATGGTGATTGATGGTGGTTGATGGTGGTTGATGATGGTTGGTGGTTGATGGTGGTTGATGATGGTTGGTTGTTGATGGTTGTTGATGGTTGATGGTTGTTGATGGTGGTTGGTGGTTGATGATGGTGGTTGATGATGGTTGATGGTGGTTGATGATGGTTGATGGTGTTTGATGGTTGTTGATGATGGTTGATGGTGATTGATGGTGGTTGATGGTGGTTGATGATGGTTGATGGTGGTTGATGGTGGTTGATGATGGTTGATGGTGGTTGATGGTGGTTGGTGGTTGATGATGGTTGATGGTGGTTGATGGTGATTGATGGTGGTTGATGGTGGTTGATGATGGTTGATGGTTGTTGATGATGGTTGATGATGGTTGATGGTGGTTGATGGTTGATGGTGTTTGATGGTTGTTGATGATGGTTGATGATGGTTGATGGTGGTTGATGGTGTTGATGGTTGATGGTTGTTGATGGTTGTTGATGATGGTTGATGGTTGATGGTTGATGGTGGTTGATGATGGTTGATGGTTGTTGATGATGGTTGATGGTTGATGATGGTTGATGGTTGTTGATGGTTGATGGTTGATGGTGGTTGATGATGGTTGATGGTGTTTGATGGTTGTTGATGGTTGATGGTGNTGATGATGGTTGATGGTGTTGATGGTGTTGATGATGGTTGATGATGGTTGATGGTGGTTGATGGTGTTTGATGGTTGTTGATGGTTGATGGTNTTGATGATGGGTGATGGTTGTTGATGATGGTTGATGATGGTTGATGGTTGTTGATGGTTGATGTTGGCTGAANTGGATCACTGCTCTGTGGGGTCTGTCGAGAGGGGGGGGGGGGGGGCTGGCGGTACAGGCGGGTGGGTGGGTGGGGGCCCACTTGGCCCCCACGCACCCCACACACCCAGCAGCACATTTCCCATTAAGCGGATCACGCAAGCGAGCTAATTGGATGATTGCTTCCACAATGCCCGCCCGCCAATACTCAAAGGCCGTCTTGTAATGCGGCTTAATTGAAGAGGGGGGGGGGGCGGGGGGTGATGTACCCACCACCCCCCCCACCACCCCCCACCACCACCCCCCCACCACCCCCCCACCACCACCACCATTTGGCTTCACCCAGGCGTGAGTGTTCTACATTCTCACAAACTCGGAGGGGCCCCCCCCACTCGGCCCTAACACCATCCCGTGGGGGGGGTAAGGGGGGTGAGGGGGGGGGTGAGGGGGGTGAGGGGGGTGAGGGGGGNTGAGGGGGAGTGAGGGGGGGGTGAGGGGGGGGCATTGAAAGCCGCGCACCGAAAAGGAAAAAAGTGGAGGTGGTGGTTGGGGTGGTGTTAAAATACACACACACGTGTACGCACACACACACGTGTACACACACAGTGTACACACACACGTGCACACACACACGTGTACACACACAGTGTACACACACACGTGCACACACACACGTGTACACACACCACACACACACGTGCACACACACAGTGTACACACACGTACACACACACACACACACGTGTACGCACACACACGTGTACGACACACGTGTACGTACACTCACACACACGTGTGTACACTCACACACACGTGTGTACACTCACACACACGTGTGTACATACACACACACGTGTACACACACACACGTGTTGGGGTGGTGTTGGGGTGGTAGTGGGATACACACACACACGTGTACACACACACACGTGTGCACACACACGTGTGCACACACACACACGTGTACACACACACACGTGTTGGGGTGGTGTTGGGGTGGTAGTGGGATACACACACACACGTGTACACACACACGTGTACACACACACGGGGTCTGTCGATGTGTGTGTGTATCCCACTACCACCCCAACACGTGTGTGTGTGTGTACACGTGTGTGTGTGTACACGTGTGTGTGACTGCGTCTCTCTCATCATCATTATCACGGTGGCTAGGAGATGTTGACTACCTCGCCTGGTCTACAGGAGGTCGTGGGTTCGATCCCGACCCTGACGACGCCTGCTGCTGCTGTAGATTTGGAGTCGCGTCTCTCTCTCTGTGGTCGCGTGGATTTTTCTCTGGGTCCTCTGCTTTTCTCTCCACGTTTTAGAATCAACGTCTCTGTGCGTTTAGAGAGTCATTTGGCTGTTGCTACGAATTTCCACGTGATGATGGTGATGATGACGAAAGCCGCCACTTGATCGAGCCGCTATGGTTCGCGATGGCGAGGGCGTCGCTTCCGACAAAACCAGCTGCTACAAAGCAGTTCAGTTGTGGGGACCTTAGACGTGGCGAAACGAAACACAGTCCAGTGCACTTGGGTGGACAGACCGTAACAGCAACGCACAATGTGAGAAGAAGTAGAAGAAGGAGTAGGGGGAGACATGGTTTAATTGTTGTTGATAGAGCTTGGTGGTTAGAATCCGCTAGGCCGCCCTGGTCAATGGCGTGGCGGTGGTGGTGGTCGTGGTGTGTGTGGACTCTTGTTAAGGCCGACAAACGCCACCACGACTTCTCTCACGCGTCGTCTGTCTGGGTGCCACGGTGGCTGGGAGATGTTGACTACCTCGCCTGGTGTGCAGGAGGTCGTGGGTCCGATCCGGGACCCTGACGATGCCTGTTGCTGTATATTTGGAGTCTGCGTGTCTCTCTCTCTCATCATCATCACGGTGGCTAGGAGATGTTGACTACCTCGCCTGGTCTATAGGAGGTCGTGGGTTCGATCCCGACCCTGACGATGCCTGCTGCTGCTGTATGTTTGGAGTCTGCGTGTCTCTCTCATCATCGTCACGGTGGCTAGGAGATGTTGACTACCTCGCCTGGTGTGCAGGAGGTCGTGGGTTCGATCCCGACCCTGACGATACCTGCTGCTGTATGTTTGGAGTTTGTGTCTCTCTCCCTATCATCATCACAGTGGCTGGGAGATGTTAACTACCTCGCCTGGTATACAGGAGTTCGTGGGTTAGATCCCGACCCTGACGCCTGCTGCTGTATATTCGGAGTTTGCGTCATTGGCCAAGTACACTCGATCCCTTAACTTCCTGGGCCCCGGCGCAGGAATGTGGAATGAGCCGACCTCTCTCCCTCCCCCCCAACCCTAGACATCACCGGCCCTTCCAGAACACTCCCTCCGCCCGGTTGGTGTTCGGGACGGGCTTACTTGGGGTGAACCTGCCGATGGGGCCTTAATCGACGCGCCTCACGTCCCTACCCCTTAACGTCCTGGGCCTCGGCGCGGGAATGTGGAATGCGCGCCTCGTGCTGCCTCGCGCGCAGCCTCAGCGCCGCGATGCTGGACGCCCGCAGCTCGGCCAGGTCGCAGGCCGGAGCCCGACCCTCGCCTGGAAGCGCCGGGGGCTCCGGCATCGCCTCGCCAGGCACGGCTCGCCAGGCGAGGACGGGGGCCTCGGCCTCCGATCGCGGCGTGGGCGTTGACCGCGTGGCCAGGAACCTGGGGGGCCGTGGGGGGGAGGGGCGGTGGTGGTGGGGGGGGCGGTAGTGGTGGGGGGGGTGGTGGGGGGTGGTGGGGGGGGAGGGGCGGTGGTGGGGGGGGAGAGATTACAAAATAAACAAAACCGGCGTCGGTTCTACGGGTTGCGTGCAACGTGAATGTCGTGGACGTCTCTGCAACCGGTCGCAGGGAGGCATTCGCGTGCAACCGGTTGTAGGGAAGCAGTCGTGTGCAACCGGTTGCAGGGAGCGGTCGCGTGCAACCCGTGGGTTGGTGTCCAGGAGGAGCCGTACCCCTGGCTCTGCCAGGTAGAAGGCGGCACATAGCGCGGTTGGCTACGTAGGGTGCGAATGAAGTCCGACGCACGTATATGTAGTGGCGTTAAGGGTGTCACTGTGGTGTTAGCGCCAGGCGCTGTCACAAGAGTGCTACTGTGCGTCTGGAACCTCTCCCTGGGGCCAGAGTGAGTCCGGCATGCGAGCGGGTTTCTAGGGGTCATCGAGAGGGCAAGTCGTGACGTGGTAGTCTGGCTGAACCCGGGAGGGCACGTGACCAGGACAGGGTAGGGAGAGCGGGCCGGAAGGGGGGCAGAGGTCGCAAACGGGTTTTGATTCCTTACCCGTACCCGGCCGCACCAGGGTCACAAACGGGTACCCGTACCCGGCCGTACCCTACCCGTACCCGGTCGGGTAGGGTAGGGTACGGGTATCGGGTACCTGATTGCGACCTCTGGGATGAAGCCATGTTGCAGGCGCGGGTGAGTTGATTCTAGGAACTTGAATTGTGAGAAGAGACAAGACGTTGGGAAATGAGTGACAAACGGCGACTCACCAGTGACTCACGGCGCACCAGGGTCGCAAACGGGTACCTGTACCCGGCGGGTACGGGTAGCCGGGTATCGGGTAGGGTACGGGTATCGGGTACCCGGTTGCGACCTCTGCTATATGTCTGACCCCCCCNATCACCCTAGGTGCGTGACGTCATTTATGGATGGACCCCTATCCCGTCCAGTCAAGCGGTGGACGAGAGGGCTGACCTTCGGAAGTGGGCAGCCAGGGACGGAATCCTCGGGTCAGCGTCACGTCTCTCTCGGGCAGCAGGTCCGGGGGCCGGTGGGCAGCAGGGCAGCCTGGCCACTGCCCTGCTGGTGAGTGTGGTGAGTGGTGTGGTGAGTGTGGTGAGTGTGGTGTTGGTGAGCGTGATGCTGGTGAGGATGAGCGTGATGGTGCGTGTGGTGATGGTGAGCGTGCGAGTGTCCTGGTGAGTGTGCTGGTGAGTGTGGTGAGGGTGGTGAGGTGGTGAGTGTGCTGTGTCTCCTGGTGAGCGTGCTGGTGAGTGTGGTGAGTGTGCTGGTGAGTGTGCTGGTGAGTGTATTGTTGGTACATTTTTGCTCTCTTGCGCCATTTGGCGCGACGGTTCTGAAACCAAACCTGGAGGATGCACCACAACCATCACCATCATCATTTTCATCATCACCACCATCACCATCATCACCACCATCACCACCATCACCATCACCATCATCATCACCACCATCACCATCATCATCACCATCATCATCATCATCACCATCACCACCACCATCATCATCACCATCATCACCATCATCATCACCATCATCACCATCACCACCACCNTCATCACCATCACCACCATCACCACCATCACCACCATCATCACCACCATCACCATCATCACCACCACCATCACCATCATCACCACCACCATTACCACCATCACCACCATCATCACCACTACCATCATTACCACCATCACCACCATCACCACCATCATCACCACCACCATCACCACCAATGCTGGAGTGGTAGTTAGTGACAGCGGTAGTTAGTAGTGGTGAGTTAGCAGTGGTAGGAGTGCTTGTTAGTGGTGCTAGTGAGTGGTGGTAGTTAGTGGTGGTAGTTAGTGGTGGTAGTTAGTGGTGGTAGTTAGTGGTGGTAGTGAGTGGTGGTAGTGAGTGGTGGTAGTGTGGTTCAGACCTGTACCCGGGACTCTGTGAGCTCCAGGTTCTTTGCGAGTTCGTCCCTGCAGAGACAGAGAGACAGAGAGTCAGAAGACAGAGAGAGACAGAGTGAGACAGAAAGAGACAGACAGAGACAGAGAGAGACAGAGAGAGACAGAGAGAGACACAGAGAGAGAGACACAGAGAGAGACAGAGAGAGAAGAGAGACAGAGAGAGACAGAGACAGACAGAGAAGAGAGAGACAGAGAGACACATAAACACAGAGAGACACAGAGAGAGACAGGGAGAGACAGGGAGACGGGAGACAGAGAGACAGAGACACAAGAGAGAGACAGAGAGACAGAGACAGAGACACAGAGAAGAGAGACACAGAGACAGAGAGACAGAGAAACAGAGAGACAAAGACAGCAGGGACATCACCATCACTAACTCGCTCGTTTAAACTAAAACTAAACTTGGTATTTGACCCTCTAAGGCCCTCCTGAGCCACTACGCGGCAGCGTTTCACAGAGCGACATCCTGCCGTGGCAAATGGAGCTCCATCAAGTGGCTGTCATCATCATCATCACGTGACTTATAGAGCCCAATGCTCTAAACGCCTACAGAGCCACAGAGACCCAGAGAGACCCACAGTGACCACAGAGACCAGAGACCCACAGACACCCACAGAGACCCACAGAGACCTACAGAGACCTACAGAGACCACAGAGACCCAGAGAGACTCACAGAGACCCAGAGAGACTCACAGAGATCCACAGAGATCCACAGAGACTCATAGACACCCACAGTGACCCACAGACACCCACAGACACCCACAGAGATCCAGAGAGACCCACAGTGACCCACAGACACCCACAGACACCCACAGAAACCCACAGAGACCCACAGAGACCCAGAGAGACCCACAGACACCCACAGAGACCCACAGAGACCCACAGAGATCCAGAGAGACCCAGAGAGACCCACAGTGACCCACAGAGACCCAGAGAGACCCACAATGACCCACAGAGACCCACAGACACCCACAGAGACCCACGGAGACCCACACTTAGAGACCCATAGACCCGCATAGATAAGAGACTCATATAGAGCCATAGAGGCCCATAGAGACCCACACTTAGAGACCATAGACCCACGTTCCAGAGACTCATGTAGACCCATAGAGACCCACAGAGATCCACACATAGAGACCCATAGACCCACGTTCCAGAGACCCATGTAGACCCAAAGAGACCCACAGAGATCCACACATAGAGACCCATAGACCCACGTAGAGACTCACGTAGACCCAAAGAGACCCACAAAGATCCACACATAGAGACCCATAGACCCACGTTCCAGAGACTCATGTAGACCCATGGAGACCCACAGAGACCCACACATAGAGACCCATAGAGCACTTAGATCCAGAGACTCATGTAGAGCCATAGAGACCCACAGAGACCCACACTTAGAGACCCATAGACCCACTTTCCAGAGACCCATGTAGAACCATAGAGACCCACAGATATCCACACTTAAAGACCCATAGACCCACGTAGAAGAGACCCACAGAGATCCACACATAGAGACCCATAGACCCACGTAGAGACTCATATAGAGCCATAGAGACCCACAGAGATCCACAAATAGAGACCCATAGACCCACGTAGAGACTCACGTAGACCCAAAGAGACCCACAGAGATCCACAAATAGAGACCCATAGACCCACGTAGAGACTCACGTAGACCCAAAAAGACCCACAGAGATCCACAAATAGAGACCCATAGACCCACGTTCCGAGAGACTCACGTAGACCCAAAGAGACCCACAGAGATCCACACATAGAGACCCATAGACCCACGTAGAGACTCACGTAGAACCATAGAGACCCACAGATATCCACAGAGACCCACACATAGAGACCCATAGACCCACGTAGATCCAGACTCACGAGAACCATAGAGACCCACAGAGACCCACGAGACCCACACAGAGAACCCACGAGATCCACACATAGAGACCCATAGACCACGTAGATTGAGGTGGTCCGATAAAAAAAAACTCTTGGATATTGGTCGCGAAGAGGGTGATAGTACTGGTGGTGATGATGCCGATGATGGTGGAGATGTGACTGGTGGTGATGGTGGTGATGGTGGTGATGTCACCCCTGGTGATGGTGGAGATGGTGGAGATGGTGGTGATGGTGGTGATGGTGGTGATGTCACCCCTGGTGATGGTGGAGATGGTGGAGATGGTGGTGATGGTGATGGTGGAGATGGTGGAGATGGTGATGGTGGAGATGGTGGAGATGGTGGCGATGGTGGAGATGTCACCCCTGGTGATGGTGGTGATGGTGGTGATGGTGGTGATGATGGTGATGGTGGAGATGGTGGTGATGGTGGAGATGGTGGTGATGGTGGTGATGGTGGTGATGGTGGTGATGTCACCGGTGGTAATGGTGGTGATGGTGGTGATGGTGGTGATGATGGTGATGATGGTGATGGTGGAGATGGTGGTGATGGTAGAGATGATGGTGATGGTGGTGGTGGTAATGGTGGTGATGGTGGTGATGGTGGTAATGGTGGTGATGGTGGTGATGGTGGAGNTGGTGGTGATGGTGGTGGTGATGGTGGTGATGGTGGTGATGGTGGTGATGGTGGAGATGGTGGTGATGATGGTGATGGTGGAGATGTCACCGCTGGTGATGGTGGAGATGGTGGAGATGGTGGTGACGGTGGAGATGGTGGTGATGGTGGAGATGGTGGTGATGGTGAATGGTGGTGATGGTGGTGATGGTGGAGATGGTGGTGATGGTGGTGATGGTGGAGAACTGGTGGTGATGGTGGTGATGGTGGAGATGGTAGAGAGACGTCACCGCTGGTGATGGTGGAGATGTCACCGCTGGTGATGGTGGTGATGGTGGAGATGGTGGTGATGGTGGTGATGGTGGTGATGGTGGTGGTGGTGATGGTGGAGATGGTGGTGATGGTGGTGATGGTGGAGATGGTGGTGATGGTGGTGATGTCACCGCTGGTGATGGTGGTGATGGTGGTGATGGTGGTGATGTCACCGCTGGTGATGGTGGTGACGGTGGAGATGGTGGTGATGGTGGTGATGGTGGTGATGGTGGTGATGTCACCGCTGGTGATGGTGGTGACGGTGGAGATGGTAGAGAGACGTCACCGCTGGTGATGGTGGTGACGGTAGAGATGATGCCACCGCTGCCGCCAACTCACCTGAGGAACACGTCCGGGTAGTGCGACCTCCGGAAGATGACCTCCAGCTCCGCCAACTGGTGGCTCGTGAACGTCGTCCTGCACCGCTTCTGCTTGTGCCGCGCCGTCTCCGAGCCCCCAAACTCGGCCCCCGCCCGGCGCCGGCGGCGGCTGCTGGCAGAGCCGAGTGTGCCCCGCGGGCGTTACACCCGCGATGGCCGAACGGCGCCCGCATTGGTTGCTGGTCGCTAGCAGAGGTCGCAAACGGGTTTCGATTCCTTACCCGTACCCGGCCGCACCAGGGTCGCAAACGGGTACCCGGCCGTACCCGTACCCTACCCGTACCCGTACGGGTAGGGTACGGGTATCGGGTACCTGATTGCGACCTCTAGGATGAAGCCATGTTGCAGGTGCGGGTGGGTTGATTCTAGGAACTTGAATTGTGAGAAGAGACAAGACGTTGGGAAATGAGTGACAAACGGTGACTCACCAGTGACTCACGGCCTACCCGTACCCGGCCGCACCAGGGTCGCAAATGGCTACCCGTACCCGGCCGGGTACGGGTAGCCGGGTATCGGGTAGGGTACGGGTATCGGTACCCGATTGCGACCTCTGCTCTAGGGTGCGGGGGGGGGGGGGATTTGAATCGATTTAAGCGACGTGGCGTTTACTTTTAAACTTTTACCGTCGTTTTAAAAATCGTGGTGACGACGATTGCAAATTGCTGCCGCGCTCGATCGATAATGCGCACACGCACACACACTATTTCTGTACATCTGCGTCGCGTGCGAAGTTTGACTGGTCGCGTGTGTGTGTAACCGACGCGCGTGAAAATTAAAAAGAGATTCCTGGGATTTTTTTATGTAACAAAAATAAATTTACCACCAAACCCACGTGGCCTCTGGCGCGGGCTGCTACTCATGAATGGGATATTGACGAGAGTTTTGTAAGCGGCCTATCGGCGGGATAATTAAGGACGCTTGGAATTCGAGTGAATTTGGGTCGATGGGCGTTGGTCTCGCGTCGGGGTACGGGCCCAGGTGAACAGGTCAACGATCTCCCAATTAACAGGTGAACAAGAACGATCTCCCAATTAAGAGGTGAACCATCTCCCAATTAAGCAGGTGAATGATCTCCAAGTAAGAGTTGAACAATCTCCCAATTAGCAGGTGACCAATCTCCCAATTGACAAGTCAACGATCTCCCAATTAAGAGGTCAACGATCTCCCAATTAAGAGGTCAACGATCTCCCAATTAGCAGGTGACCAATCTCCCAATTGACAAGTCAACGATCTCCCAATTAAGAGGTCAACGCTCTCCCAATTGACAGGTCAACGATCTCCCAATTAGCAGGTGAACAATCCCCCTAATTGACAATCCTCACCACGGCGGCAGGAGTGGTTAGTGCCGTGGGCTAATTAGCGAAACCTCGGCGCAATTGACGAATCGCGATGACGGAATCGAGAGGCTTTTAGGCAATTACCGACTAGCTGATCGTCGTGAGGCCTACGGAGTCTCCGGGTGATGAGACGCTCTGCGAAGTAAGAAGGGGCGTCTGCCCAGGTGTTAATGAAATGACACAGAGCTGGTCACACGCGCCCACGCGCACACGCACGAGCGCGCACGCACCTACTGGATTAGAAGATGCAGCAGGTAAAGTTATACACATCCGGTGACGCCTACCAGATGACAAGATTTGCCCCAATAAAGTTAAACAAATCCGGTGACAACTACCGGATCACAAAGACGCACCGATAAATCCGGTGACAACTACCAGATTACAAGGACGCACCCCGATAAAGTTATACACATCCGGTGACATCTACCGGATCACAAAGACACACCGATAAATCCGGTGACATCTACCGGATCACAAAAGACACACCGATAAATCCGGTGACATCTACCGGATCACAAAAGACACACCGATAAATCCGGTGACATCTACCGGATTACAAAAGACACACCGATAAATCCGGTGACAACTACTGGATCGCAAAAGACACACCGATAAATCCGGTGACAACTACCGGATCACAAAAGACGCACCGATAAATCCGTTGACGACTACCGAATCACAAAGACGTACTCCCCACCCGACCGACCGCCCGACCGACCGACCCCAAAGTTTTCTTTCGAGGATGCAGACGGCGCAAAGCGCGTCGCAGCTTTGCCCGAATTTTAACCGAAAAGCCCCCACCACCACCACTACCACCACCACCACCACCATCACCCCCGATGACCGACAGCTCACAGAACCGACGGCAAAGATCCGGACGAACGATCAACCGGCGGCGGACAGGATCGGCAATCGATAACAGGTTTAGCTAATTGGCGGGAGAGTGAAAAAGACTTAAATTGTATCGATCGACACTATTATGGCTAACAAAACCCATTGATGACGAGCTGCAAAGATTGGCGTCTTAAGATTATTAGCGGCGGCTAACGCTGATCGGTTTGCGTGCGTGGGTCGAATCGCGTCGTATTTAGTGTCGCGGTGTGTGAGTGTGAGTGGCAGTCGTCTAAGTGTGGCTCTAGTAGTTAAAGGGGTCTGGTTATTTCTCCCTGTCTCTCTGTCTCTGTCTGTCTCACTCTGTCTCTCACCCTGTCTCTCTCTGTCTCTGTCTGTCTCTCTCTGTCTCTCTGTTTCTCTCTGTTTCTCTCTCTCTCTGTCTCTCTGTCTCTCTGTCTCTCACCCTGTCTCTCTCTCTGTCTCTGGCTCTCTCTCTCTCTGTCTGTCTCTCTGTCTCTTTGTCTGTCTCTCTGTCTCTCTGTCTCTCTCTGTCTCACTCTGTCTCTCTCTCTCTCTGTCTCTCTCTCTGTCTCTTTGTCTGTCTCTCTGTCTGTCTCTCTCTGTCTCTCTCTGTCTCTGTCTCTCCCTGTCTCTGTCTCTCCCTGTCTCTCTCTCTCTGTCTATCTGTCTCTCTCTCTCTCTCTCTCTCTGTCTCTGTCTGTCT
The DNA here is from genome assembly GCA_018977245.1 of Lethenteron camtschaticum. Classification (NCBI taxonomy): domain Eukaryota; kingdom Metazoa; phylum Chordata; class Hyperoartia; order Petromyzontiformes; family Petromyzontidae; genus Lethenteron; species Lethenteron camtschaticum. The sequence goes on along the minus strand of WFAB01001830.1, from coordinate 67,980 downwards.
CTGTCTCTCCCTGTCTCTCTCTGTCCCTCTGTCTATCTGTCTCTCTCTCTCTCTCTGACTCTCTGTCTCACTCTCTCTCCCTGGCTCTCCCTTTTTTACGAGCAGAGGAAACAAGAAGATGCTCGGTGTAGTCGGCACTTTGCTTCGTTCATCATTTCGGTTTTTTTATGCTTTGCTTCATGTAAACCCCCCCTGTTTAAATTAAAGATTTCACAAACAATTTCACGCTCTGGTCTCCTCCTTCTTACCCCTTCCCCTCTCTCTCTACCCCCTCTCTGTCTCTCTGTCTCTCTGCCTCTCTCTCCCTGTGTCTCTCCCTGTCTCTGTCTGTCTCTCTACCTGTCTCTCTCTGTCTCTCTCCCTGTGTCTCTGTCTCTCTGTCTCTCCCTGTCTCTCCTGTCTCTCTCTGTCTCTCTCTGTCTCTATCTCTGCCTCTCTCTCTGTCTGTCTCTCTCTCTCTCTACTTGTGTGTCTCTCCCTGTCTCTCTGTCTCTCTGTCTCTCTGTCTCCCTGTCTCTCTCTCTGTCTCTCTCTGTCTCTATCTCTGCCTCTCTCTCTCTGTCTGTCTCTCTCTCTCTACTTGTGTGTCTCTCCCTGTCTCTCTGTCTCCCTGTCTCTCTCTGTCTGTCTCTCTATCTCTCTCCATGTCTCTTTCTGTCCCTGTCTCTCTACCTGTGTGTCTCTCCCTGTCTCGCTGTCTCTCTGTCTGTCTCTCGCTGTCTCTCTTTCTGTCCCTGTCTCTCTCTCTACCTGTGTGTCTCTGTCTCTGTCCCCACTCCCCCGTCTCCGCGTGGTCTCTGGTTTGTGCTCTTGACGAGACTCTTTAAGTACCCAGGGGGATCAGGAGGAGGGGGGGGGAGGGAGGGGAGGGGGAGGGGAGCAGAGGAAGAGAAGAAAGAGGGGGAGGAGGTGGGGTATTGAAGGAGGAGGGGGGAGGAGGGAGGGAGGAGGAGGGAGGAGGGAGGGAGGAGGGAGGGAGGGAGGGGGAGGGAGGAGGAAGAGAGAGAGGGTGGAGGGGAGAAGCGGGAATGGGAGGGAGTTAGACTACAATCACACATAGACTCCAATAACCCATAGACTACAATCACACATAGACTCCAATAACCCATAGACTCCAATAACCCATAGACTACAATCACACATAGACTCCAATAACCCATAGACTCCAATAACCCATAGACTACAATCACACATAGACTCCAATAACCCATAGACTACAATCACACATAGACTCCAATAACCCATAGACTCCAATAACCCATAGACTACAATCACACATAGACTCCAATAACCCATAGACTCCAATAACCCATAGACTACAATCACACATAGACTCCAATAACCCATAGACTACAATCACACATAGACTCCAATAACCCATAGACTCCAATAACCCATAGACTACAATCACACATAGACTCCAATAACCCATAGACTCCAATAACCCATAGACTACAATCACACATAGACTCCAATAACCCATAGACTCCAATAACCCATAGACTCCAATCACACATAGACTCCAATAACCCATAGACTCCAATAACCCATAGACTACAATCACACATAGACTCCAATAACCCATAGACTCAAAGAACCCATAGACTACAATCACACATAGACTCTAATAACCCATAGACTAACCCGTAGACTATAATAACCCATAGACTCCAATAACCTATAGACTCCAATAACCCATAGACTCCAATAACACAGACTCCAATAACCTATAGACTCCAATCACCCATAGACTACAATAACCCACAGACTCCAATAACCCATAGACTCCAATAACCCATAGACTCCAATAACCTATAGACTCCAATCACCCATAGACTACAATAACCCATAGACTACAATAACCCATAGACTCCAATAACCCACAGACTACAATAACCCACAGACTCCAATAACCCATAGACTCCAATAACCCATAGACTACAATAACCAATAGACTCACATCACCCATAGACTACAAAAACCCATAGACTCCAATAACCCACAGACTCCAATAACTCATAGACTCCAATAACCCATATACTCCAATAACCCATAGACTCCAATAACCCATAGACTCCAATAACCCACAGACTCCAATAACCCATAGACTCCAATAACCCATAGACTACAATAACCCATAGACTCCCATAACCCATAGACTACAATAACCCATAGACTCCAATAACCCATAGACTCACATAACCCTTAGACTCCAATAACCCATAGACTCCAATAACCCATAGACTCCAATAACCCACAGACTCCAATAACCCATAGACTCCAATAACCCATAGACTACAATAACCCACAGACTCCAATAACCCATAGACTACAATAACCCATAAACTCCAATAACCCATAGACTACAATTACCCATAGACTACAATTACCCACAGACTCCAATAACCCATAGACTCCAATAACCCATAGACTCCAATAACCATAGACTCCAATAACCCATAGACTCCAATAACCCATAGACTCCAATAACCCATAGACTCCAATAACCCATAGACTACAATAACCCATAGAATACAATTACCCACAGACTAACATCAGTTAGGGGTTTGTGTCACGTAAACAGAACGTAGCCAATTCGTTACTAGTACTGCACTAACCGATTGCTGTGTGTTGGAGAGTTAAACCATATACCATATACTACACTATACACTACACTATATTACTATACACTATTATACACTACACTCTACACTACTACACTACTATACACTACACTATTATACACTACACTATACACTACTATACACTACACTATACACTACTTTACACTACACTATACACTACTACACACTACTTTACACTGCACTATACACTACTATACACTACACACTACTATACACTACACTATACACTACACTACTATACACTACACTATACACTGCACTATACACTACTATACACTGCACTATACACTACACTATACACTACACTACAAACTACTATACACTACACACTACTTTACACTACACTATACACTACTATATACTATACTACACTATACACTACACTATACACTACTACACTACACTATACACAACTATACACTACACTATACACTACACTATACACTACACTATACTACACTATACACTACACTATACACTACTATACACTACACTATACACTACTATACACTACTACACACTACTATATACTACTACTACACTATACACTACACACTACTACACACTACTATATACTATACTACACTATACACTACTATACACTACTATACACTATACACTACTATACACTATACTACACTATACACTACTATACACTATTATACACTACACTATACACTACTATATACTATACTACACTATACACTACTATACACTACACTATACACTACTATACACTACACTACACACTACTATATACTATACTACACTATACACTACACTATACACTACTATACACTACACACTACACTACTATATACACTACACTATACACTACACTACACACTACTATATACTATACTACACTATACACTACACCCCAACGCGTTGACGTCACCACTGCCCCCCTCACACACCCCTCCCTCAACGCGGTGACGTCATCACTGCCACCTCACTCACCGAGGCGGTGACGTCACTCCTCTCCAGCAACGCGATGACGTCACCACCCTCCACAACGGGGTGACGTCACCACTGCCCACTCACACACCTCTCCCCCAACGCGTTGACGTCACTACTACCCCCCTCCTCCAACGCGTTGACGTCACCACTGGCCCCCTTCTCAAGTTCAAGTTCATGTATTAGGTATGCCCTGTGAGCCATTCAGCTCTTGAATCGGGTGCAACCGCAACAAACAAAAAACATGAACAAAAAACATCTTAAAGTGAATATGTGACTAAGTGCAAACAGAAAATCCAAGAAAAGACAGCAAAATATTGCAGAAAAAACCGTACACCAACGCTGTGTGCAAAAATCCCAGTGGGATGCAAGTCAAACAACAACAACCACAAGACAACTTAGATTAAGGCCATCAGTCTAACTCTGTACTACAACAAACAAACATGGCTAAACCAATACACTTTTCGAAATCACCAAAATAAAGCCATGAAGGCAATGAAAAAGCAATCATAGGAACTGACGGAATTTTCACAATAAATGGCATAAACAACATCTACTACCAAAACCCTGCAGCCATAGCTGGCTGCATGAGTCACTCCACAACAGCAGAAGCATCAATCGGAGTTTTGTAAATTTTCGATGCACCTTTAAGATCAGCACACTAAATCAAAACACAGGTCATACTTTGTAGCGATCATCCGGAGCGAAACATTTTATTTTAGGTCACTGAATAGCACTGGCAGCTAGGGGTGTACAACTCCTCTAGAGCAGTTTTGAGTGAAGATCTCATAGGTAGTGACTCAAGTTTCAATTTATTTGCAACAGCATTCCAGACCCTGGGGGCATCAATAGCAAAGGCCCTTCCTCCAGTATATGTACGGCAATAGGGAATATTAAGCTGGTAAATGAGTGTAGACCTTAGGTCAAATTTGTTCTTTGAAACAGAGACGAGATCCAGCAGGTAATCTGCAGATTTTTTGCAAGTACATCATGAATAAATAAGATCTGGTGCACAACGTATTGACGTCACCACTGCCCCCCTTCACACCCCTCCCCCAACGCGGTGACGTCACCACAGCACTCGTCACCACTGCCCTCCCCAACGCGGTGACGTCACCACCGCCCTCCCCCAACGCGGTGACGTCACGGCCGCCATCGCCCCCCCCATCTGAGTGGAGTTTGTCTCTGCGACCTCCTTGTCCCAACGCGTTGACGTCACCACTACCCCTCACCCCCAACGCGGTGACGTCACTACTGCCCCCAACGCGGTGACGTCACCACTGCCCACCTCACACCCCTCCCCCAACGCGGTGACGTCCCCACTACCCCTCACCCCCCAACGCGGTGACGTCACCACTGCCCCCAACGCGGTGACGTCACCACTGCCCCCCAACGCGTTGACGTCACCACTGCCCCCAACGCGGTGACGTCACCACTACCCCCTCACACCCCCCAACGCAATGACGTCACCACCGCCCCTCCCCCAACGCGGTGACGTCCCCACTGCCCCCCCCAACGCGTTGACGTCACCACCGCCCCTCCCCAACGCGGTGACGTCCCCACTGCCCCCCCCCAACGCGGTGACGTCACCACTACCCCCCTCACACCCCCCAACGCAATGACGTCACCACCGCCCCTCCCCCAACGCGGTGACGTCACGGCCGCCATCGCCGCCCCCCCATCTGAGTGGAGTTTGTCTCCTGCGGCCTTCATCCCACCGCTCGCCTCCCTCAGAATTCCGCCATGAGCAGCAGCAGCAGCAACGCCGTCGCCTCCTCCTCCTCCTCCTCGACTTCCAGGGTGGACAAGATCGACATGTCCCTGGGTGAGTCAACAACAACAACAACAAAAACGGCGGCGGTGATTTCGGCCTCTCCTATCCAAAGCTCTCGACAACGGCGTCCGTTGTGTATGGATCGGCGGGAATCGGATCGTTGGATCGCGCGCGCATCTTCGGCGTTCGATTCCTGCGTGGCGTTCAACGCGGGAATCGGTTGTACGGAATCGCGTCGCGTGAATCGGTGGTCTCGTTGGAAGCAATTGAAGGCGGGTATCGATTCGACCGGCGGTCGAGTTAGCGATTCTTGAATCGACGGTTGAACCCAACCCGTGCCATTGATAGTGTTGTTAAACGTTAGGTATGAATATTGATAATTATCATTAGAGAAATAATTATTAGAATCGATGCTTTTGGAGGATATAAATCAACGTTGTGTATGTTGTAGGAAGACAACTCGTAGAGCCAGACTCCAATAGGGTTTCGGTTTTACTCTCGTGAGGCTCACGGAGCCAGACTAAGGCTCTCATAGGGTTCAGTGGGCCCCCCGTTCACTCAGCTCGGGACGTGGCAGTGGAAAAACCCACCCGTGCCGTGCCAGCCCCAACACTGGCCTGGATGTGTGCCAGTGGAAAAACCCACCCATGCCGTGCCAGCCCCAACACTGGCATGGGATGTGTGCCAGTGGAAAAACTCACCCATGCCGTGCTGGCCCCAACACTGGCCTAGGATGTGTGCCAGTGGAAAAACTCACCCGTGCCATGCCAGCCCCAACACTGGCCTGGATGTGTGCCAGTGGAAAAACCCACCCGTGCCGTGCTGGCCCCCAACACTGGCTCAGAATTGTGCCAGTGGAAAAACTCACCCATACCGTGCTGGCCCCAACACTGGCCAGGGATGTGTGCCAGTGGAAAAAACCTAACTGTACCGTATTGGCCCCAACACTGGCCTGGATGTGTGCCAGTGGACAAACTCACCCGTGCCGTGCTAGCCTCAACACTGGCCTAGGATGTGAACCAGTGGAAAAACCCACCCGTGCCGTTCTGGCCCCAACACTGGCCTGGGTGTTTGCCAGTGGAAAAACTCACCCGTGCCGTGCTGGGCCCAATACTGGCCTGGGATGTGTGCCAGTGGAAAATCGCACCCATGCCGTGCCAGCCCCTACGTTGACTTGGCTATGAATCATTTTAGATTTGAAGCTTTCGTGACTGCAAGGATTCATACTCTTAGTTCTTTCGGTAAAGTCACGTAGGTAAAAAATGAAATTAAAATTAATAAAAAATAAAAACAATAAAATCACGACGTTTCGGAGGCAACACAAGCTTCCGTCTAGTTTGGTTATGAATGTGCCAGTGGGGATGGTGTTGGAGAACCAGACCCATGACCTGCCTTCCCACCACCCCCCCACCACCCCCCCCAACTCCCCCCCCCCCAACTCTCCCCCCACTTCCCCCCCCCAACTCCCCCCCCAACTGCCCCCACCACCCCACCACCCCCCNCCCCCCCCCCCCCCCCCCCCCCCCCCCCCCCCNCCCCCCCCCCCCACCCACACCCCNACACACCACCCCCCCCACCACCCCACGTGTCTCTAACCGAGTGCTCTCCGCTGTGACCCCCCCCCCCCTTGACAGATGACATCATCCGCCTGGCGCGCTCACGGTGTTGGAGAACCAGACCCATGACCTCCCACCCCACCACCCCCCCACCACCCCCCCCTCACCACCCCCACGTGTCTCTAACCGAGTGCTCTCCGCTGTGGCCCCCCCCCTGACAGATGACATCATCCGCCTGGCGCGCTGGCGGACGCGGCAGCGACCGGGACGGCAGCAGCGGCGACACGCAGGCCGCAGCCCACGGGACAGCAGCCAGCGGCAGGTGGCAGGACGCGTCAACTCGTCAATAGCACACAACTCTTACAGCATACATACACTAACACACTAACATACTAATACTATACTAATAATATACTAATAACACAGCAGCCAGCGGCAGGTGGCAGGACGCGTCAACTCGTCAATAGCACACAACTCTTACAGCATACATACACTAACAATACACTAGTAATACACTAGTAATACACTAGTAATATACTAGTAATACACTAGTAACACACAGCCAGCGGCAGGTGGCAGGACGCGTCAACTCGTCAATAGCACACAACTCTTACAGCATACATACACTAGTAATATACTAATAACACACAACTCTTACAGCATACATACACTAACACACTAACATACTAATACTATACTAATAATATACTAATAACACACAGCCAGCGCCAGGTGGCAGGACGCGTCAACTCGTCGATAACACACAACTCTTACAGCATAAATATACTACTAATGTACTAGTAATATACTAATAATATACTAATAACACACAACTCTTACAGCATAAATATACTAGTAATGTACTAGTAATATACTAATAATATACTAATAACACAACTCTTACAGCATAAATATACTAGTAATGTACTAGTAATATACTAATAATATACTAATAACACACAACTCTTACAGCATAAATATACTAGTAATATACTAACATCATATACTAGTAATATACTAATAACACACAACTCTTACAGCATAAATATACTAGTAATGTACTAGTAATATACTAATAACACACAACTCTTACAGCATAAATATACTAGTAATATACTAACATCATATACTAGTAATATACTAATAACACACAACTCTTACAGCATAAATATACTAGTAATGTACTAGTAATATACTAATAACACACAACTCTTACAGCATACATACACTAGTAATACACTAATAATACACTAATAACACACAATTCTTACAGCATACATACACTAGTAATACACTAATAATATACTAATAACACACAATTCTTACAGCATACATACACTAGTAATATACTAATAATATACTAATAACACACAATTCTTACAGCATACATACACTAGTAATATACTAATAACACACTCGTACATCATAAATATACTAGCAATATACTAATAATATACTAATAACACACAACTCTTACAGCATACATACACTAGTAATACACTAATAATACACTAATAACACACAATTCTTACAGCATACATACACTAGTAATACACTAATAATATACTAATAACACACAATTCTTACAGCATACATACACTAGTAATATACTAATAATATACTAATAACACACAATTCTTACAGCATACATACACTAGTAATACACTAATAATATACTAATAACACACAATTCTTACAGCATACATACACTAGTAATACACTAATAATATACTAATAACACACAATTCTTACAGCATACATACACTAGTAATATACTAATAACACACTCGTACATCATAAATATACTAGCAATATACTAATAATATACTAATAACACACAATTCTTACAGCATACATACACTAGTAATATACTAATAATATACTAATAACACACAACTCGTAAATCATACATACACTAGTAATATACTAACATCAATAACACACAATTCTTACATCATACATACACTAGTAATACACTAACATCAATAACACACAATTCTTACATCATACATACACTAGTAATACACTAACATCAATAACACACAATTCTTACAGCATACATACACTAGTAATACACTAACATCAATAACACACAATTCTTACATCATACATACACTAGTAATACACTAACATCAATAACACACAATTCTTACATCATACATACACTAGTAATACACTAACATCAATAACACACAATTCTTACATCATACATACACTAGTAATACACTAACATCAATAACACACAATTCTTACAGCATACATACACTAGTAATACACTAACATCAATAACACACAATTCTTACATCATACATACACTAGTATACACTAACATCAATAACACACAATTCTTACATCATACATACACTAGTAATACACTAACATCAATAACACACAATTCTTACATCATACATACACTAGTAATACACTAACATCAATAACACACAATTCTTACAGCATACATACACTAGTAATACACTAACATCAATAACACACAATTCTTACAGCATACATACACTAGTAATACACTAACATCAATAACACACAATTCTTACAGCATACATACACTAGTAATACACTAACATCAATAACACACAATTCTTACATCATACATACACTAGTAATACACTAACATCAATAACACACAATTCTTACATCATACATACGGGTTTTCCACACGTGGTGTTCGCCACCCACCCCTCGTGAGACACCGGCCTGCTGCTACTTGCTCACAGCACTTGCCCCGACAGCTTGCGTAGGCTACACGGGGGTCCTTTGTCTTTGTGCTCGCAGCACCGAAGCGCGTGGCCGTGCGGACTGGGCTTGCTGCGAGGAGACGAACCGTGCCTTACCGGGTACCCGCCGCAAGACTCGCCCACTCGCTCGCCCACTCGCTCACTCGCTCACCCACTCGCTCACCCACTCGTCACTCACCACTCACCCACTCACCCACTCGCTCACTCACTCGCTCGCTCGCTCACCCACTCACCCACCCACCTATTCACCACCCACTCACCCACTCGCTCACTCACTCGCTCGCTCACTCACCGCTCACTCACTCACTCACCACTCGCTCGCTCACCTACTCACTCACTCGCTCGCTCGCTCACCCACTCACCCACTCACCTACCTGGTCACCCACTCACTCGCTCACTCACCCACTCACTCACTCGCTCACCACTCACTCGCTCGCCATCACTCGCTCACCATTCACTCACCACTCACTCTCACTCGCTCGCTCACCACTCACTCGCTCGCTCACCCACTCACTCGCTCGCTCGCTCACGTCACCCACTCACTCACTCACCCACTCACCACTCGCTCGCTCACCCTACTCACTCACTCACTCACTCTGCTCACTCACTCACCCACTCACTCTCACTCGCTCGCTCACCCACTCACTCGCTCGCTCACTCACTCGCTCGCTCACCCACTCACTCGCGCCCCTCCTCGCTCGCTCACCGCTCGCTCGCTCGCTCACCCACTCACTCGCTCACCCATTCACTCGCTCGCTCACTCACTCGCTCGCTCATCCACTCATCCACCCACTCACCCACCCACTCACCCACCCGCTCGCCCATCCGCTCACCCACCCACCGGCTCACCCACCCAATCGCTCACTCAACTGCTCACACACCCACTCACCCAACCACCCACACACCCACACACCCACCCATCCACTCACCCACTCACCTACCCACCCAATGAGTCAACCACCGCACCCCATACTCGTCTGAAGAATACCGTTCGAATGATCTCCACTGCCATGGGCCTCTCTCCTCCCGTGTCACCCGTGCAGACTCAGCTGATGTACAGGGCTGGCCGCTTGCAGCATACTCGTCTCTTGCAGCAGCAGAAGCAGCAGAGGCCGAAGCAGCAGCAGCAGACGCAGAAGCATCAGCAGCAGCAGCAGCAGAGGCCGAAGCAGCAGCAGCAGACGCAGAAGCATCAGCAGCAGCAGCAGCAACAGCAGAGGCAGCCAAAGCAGCAGAAGCAGCAGCAGCAACAGCAAAGGCAGCAGCAGAAGCAACAGCAGCAGCAGCGGCAGCAGCCGCGGCAGCAACAACAGCAGAAGTTGCAGCTGTGGACGAAACGAAAGCTGGGACAGCAGGGGCTGACAGCTGTTCACGTGCAGCAGAGGATGCAGCAGCAGCAGCAGCAGCAGGCGCAGCAGCAGCAGCAACAGCGGTGGAGGTGGAGAGGGGCGTACGGGCGGGCGACCCTGGGCAGGTATCGGAATCTTTGATTTTTAAATCCTTTATATTAAGTTCACTTGCTTGCTTGCTTAGGACCGTCCAAATCTTTCGGTCGTTTTTTAACCCACTTCCGTGATCCAATCGAGCTGACATTTTGCACACAGAGTCGTCGTGCGTGACAATTAATTTTCGTGAAATTTTTTTTCCAAAATGTTCCACTTTTTAGGACAAAAATATTATATTTAATTACCAATTGCTTAATGGTGCAATGCAATCATCTGACCCATAGGTGGCAGCCATCTCAAGCCAGAGGACGAGAGGACTCTAGCCGCCACACATATAAAGGATTTATAGTGAAAAACTTTGTTTTTACTGGTTATACTTATTATTTATTCGTTTCCTTTTGTTTGTCAACGTAATAGCAGTAACAGCAGCAGTGGCAGCAGTAACAGCAGCTGCATTGGCAGCAGCAGTGGCAGCAGCAGTAATAGCAGCAGTAACAGCAGCAGTAGCAGGATAAGTGATTAAGCATGGTACATTGATGGCTGTGGTGGTGACTGTGTTGGTGGTGATGGTGGTGATGGTGGTGATGGTGGTGATGTTGGTGGTGATNTTGATGGTGGTGGTGGTGATGATGATGGTGGTGATGGTGGTGATGGTGGTGATGGTGGTGATTGTGGTGATGGTGGTGATGGTGGTGATGTTGATGTTGGTGATGGTGATGATGGTGGTGATGTTGTTGTTGGTGGTGTTCATGGTGGTGGTGGTGATGGTGGTGTTGATAGTGGTGATGTTGATGTTGGTGATGATGGTGGTGATGTTGGTGGTGATGTTGATGTTGGTGATGATGGTGGTGTTGATAGTGGTGATGTTGATGTTGGTGATGGGTATGATGGTGGTGATGTTGGTGGTGATGTTGATGTTGGTGATGGTGATGATGGTGGTGTTGATAGTGGTGATGTTGATGTTGGTGATGGTGATGTTGGTGGTGATGTTGTTGTTCGTGATGGTGTGATGTTGATGATGTTGTTGATGTTGGTGATGGTGGTGATGTTGATGTTGTTGATGGTGATGTTGTTGATGTTGTTGATGTTGTNGTNGTGATGATGTTGTTGATGGTGTNATGTTGTTGATGTTGTTGATGTTGGTGATGGTGCAGGCTGCCCGTGCCGTGGTCTGGCCCGGCTCAGCTCGACGCTCGACTCAGACAGAGGAGAGAGCGGCAGAGGAGGGTGAACTCCCTCCGTGGTGTAGCGGTGAGTCCACCATCACTCACCACCACCGCTACCACCACTCACACCACCGCTCACCACCACTCACCATCACTCACCAGCATCACCACCGCCGCTCACCACCACCACTCACCACCATCGCTCACCATCACTCACCATCACTCATCACCACCACATCACTCACCACATCACACTCACATCACTCACCACCATCACTCACACATCACTCACCATTCACTCACCATCACTCACCACCACCACTCACCATTCACCATCACTCATCACCACTCACCATCACTCACCATCACTCACCATCACTCACCATCACCACCGCCGCTCACCACCCCGCTCACCAGCCCCGCGTCTCCCCGTGTGTCTCCGTGTGTGTCTCCGTGTGTCTCACCGTGTGTCTCCCCGCGTGTCTCCCGCGTGTCTCCCCGCGTGTCTCCGTGTGTCTCCGTGTGTCTCTGTGTGTCTCCGCGTGTGTGTCTCCGTGTGTCCGTGTGTCTCCCTCTCCGTGTGTCTCCGTGTGTCTCCGTGTGTCTCCGTGTCTCCCGCGTCTCCCGTGTGTCTCCCTGTGTGTCTCCCCGCGTCTCCCCGTGTGTCTCCGTGTCTCCGCGTGTCTCCCCGTGTGTCTCCGTGTGTCTCCCCGTGTGTCCCCGTGTGTCTCCGTGTCTCCGTGTGTCTCCCTCCGTGTGTCTCCGTGTCTCCCTGNCTCCGTGTGTCTCCGTGTGTCTCCCTCTCCGTGTGTCTCCGTGTGTCTCCCTGTGTGTCTCCCCGCGTCTCCCCGTGTGTCTCCGTGTCTCCGCGTGTCTCCCGTGTGTCTCCGTGTGTCTCCCGTGTGTTTCCCCGTGTGTTTCCCCGTGTGTCTCCCCGTGTGTCTCCGTGTGTCTCCGTCTCACCGTGTCTCTGTCTCCCTGTGTCTCTGCTCCCTGTCTCCCTCTCCGTGTGTCTCCGTGTGTCTCCCTGTGTGTCTCCCCGCGTCTCCCCGTGTGTCTCCCCGNGTGTCTCCGCGTGTCTCCCCGTGTGTCTCCGTGTCTCCCTGTTTCCGTGTGTCTCCGTGTCTCACCGTGTGTCTCCGTGTGTCTCCCTGTGTGTCTCCCCGCGTCTCCCCGTGTGTCTCCGCGTGTCTCCGCGTGTCTCTGTCTGTGTCTCCCTCTCCGTGTGTCTCTGTCTCCCNGTGTGTGTCTCTGTCTGTGTCTCTGTCTCCCCGTGTGTCTCCGTGCGTGCCCAGGCCTGGGGTGAGACTCCAGATGGCAGAAGCCCGCACGGAGCTCGGCACGGACACACGTGGGTAGAGAGAGAGAGAGTGGGGGGGAGAGTGGGGAGTGTGGGGAGAGAGAGAGAGAGAGTGGGGGAGAGTGTGGGGAGAGAGAGTGGGTAGAGAGAGAGGGGAGAGTGTGGGGAGAGAGAGAGTGGGGGGGAGTGTGGGGGAGAGAGAGTGGGAGAGAGTGGGGAGTGTGTGGGTAGAGAGAGAGAGTGGGGGGGGGGAGTGGGGAGTGTGGGGGAGAGTGGGGGAGAGTGGGGAGAGAGAGGGGAGTGTGGGGAGAGAGAGAGAGTGGGGGGGGGGGAGAGTGGGGAGTGTGGGGAGAGAGAGAGTGGAGTGGGGGGAGAGAGTGGGGAGTGTGGAGAGAGTGGGGGAGTTTGGGGGGAGAGTGTGGGGAGAGAGAGAGTGAGAGAGAGTCTGTTAGAGGCTACACGGGGGATCTCTGTGTGAGTCTCTGTGTGTCTGTGTGTCTCTCTGTGTGTGTGTGTCTCTGTGTGTGTCTCTGTGTGTGTCTCTGTTTGTGTGTCTGTGTGTGTCTCTCTGTGTGTCTGTCTGTGTGTGCATCTCTCTGTGTGTGTGTCTCTGTGTGTCTGGGTGTGTGTGTGCGTCTCTGTGTCTGTGTGTGTGTGTCTCTGTGTGTGTGTCTCTGTGTGTGTGTGTACCGCGTCAGGCGGAATGCCGAGGCCTCTCCGAGCACGATGCTGACCGTCTCCATCGCCAATCCTCGAGCAACAACGCAGGCCGCCAAGCGAGTGTACGTGAGCCTCCGTCATAGCCAAGATGTTAACTACCTCGCCTGGTGTACAGGAGGTCGTGGGTTCGATCCCGACCCTGACGATGCCTGCTGCCGCTGTATATTTGGAGTCTGCGTCTCTCTCTCATCATCATCACGGTGGCTAGAAGATGTTGACTACCTCGCCTGGTGTACAGGAGGTCGTGGGTTCGATCCCGACCCTGACGATGCTGCATACTCGCCAACAGCACTTGCCCCAACAGTCTGTTAAGGCTATACGGGGGATCTTTGTATTTGTCTCCCACCCCCACTCCGCTCCCTCACAGACCCTCGTCCACAAACAACAACAAGGCCCATCTCTCCTCCACCTCGCCGCCACCACCAGCGTCGTCGTCATCGTCGTCGGTGTCGCCCACCGCATCGTGCTGGGCTGCCCGGGTTCCTCCTCCTCGTGTCCGCCAGGCCCCAGCCCCCCCGCCCCCCGCTCCCCTCCCCGCTCCCCCTCCCCCNTCCTCCTCCTCCACCTCGTCGCCGCCGTCAAGAGCAGCAACGGTGTTGGCTCGCGGCGGCCGAGGCGGCCGAGGCGGTGGTGGCGGTGGTGGCGGTGGTGGCGGTGGTGGCGGTGGTGGCGGTGGCGGTGGCGGTGGTGGTGATGGCCGTGGCGGTGGTGGCGACGGTGGTGGCCGTTGGGCTTCGCCTGCGCAGCCCGTGGAGTTCCGCTCAGCCTGGAGACCTTCCGCTTGCCCAAGCAGGTGGGGAGCTGTAGACTCTGGGTCAGGGTCAGGGGTCAGGGGTCAGGGTCTAGAGTGGAGGCTGTGAGTGGGGGTCAGGGTCTAGAGTGGAGGCTGTGGGTGGGGGTCAGGGGTCAGGGTCTAGAGTGGAGGCTGTGGGTGGGGGTCAGGGTCTAGAGTGGGGGCTGTGGGTGGGGGTCAGGGGTCAGGGTCTAGAGTGGGGGCTGTGGGTGGGGGTCAGGGGTCAGGGTCTAGAGTAGAGACCATGGGTCATTACCTGTAAGTGTGTACATTTGTCGTCTGTGTGTGTGCGTGTCTTTGTGTGTATGTGGGAGTGTACGTGAGTGTGCGTGCGCGCGCGTGCGTGAGTGTGTGCGTGTCTTTGTGCGTGTCTTTGTGTGAGTGCGTGTGAGTGTGCGTGTCTTTGTGTGAGTGCGTATGTGTGAGTGTGCTTGTGTGAGTGTGCGTGAGTGTGTGCGTGTCTTTGTGTGTGTGAGTGTGTGCGCGTCTTTGTGTGAGTGTGCGTGCGTGAGTGTGCGTGCGTCCGTGCATTGCGCTCCTTTGCCCCCCCCCAGCGCCCGACGCTCCGCTAAGGTGTGGCGGTGGTGGCGGTGCCGCCGCTGTGTTTGTGTCGCCCTCACAGACCTCGCTGACGCTGCACGCCAGATTCTCCGGCACCCAGGCCAAAGTCGGCCCCGCAACGGCCCCCACCAGACCCCGTACCGTCTGTCTGCTGTGAGAGCGGGGGCGGAGCCAAGGGGGGGGGGGGCGGAGCCACGGGGGGGGGGGGCGGAGCCACGGGGGCGGAGTCACGGGGGGTGGGTGGGGGGGAGCCGGAGTGCAGGGGTGGGGGCCGTATGAGGCCCGCGAAATCATTTGGGTCTGGCCCTGCAAAGGCAACCGCAGGTGGGACTCGAAATTCAATAAATCTCTATGAGCAAACCTGGAAAATCAGTTGCGAGTAGCAGCAACATCGTCAATACCAGCAGCTAACATCATCACACGCCTCGCCAGACAGAAGCAGTTCCAGCCCATCGCATTAGGGAGGCGAGTTGATGAAATGTTTGACCAAATATAAACGGGCTAATGTTTAAGTTGATAATGTTGTACGGCCCGCAAATGATGTTCTAAATATACAAATGGCACTTGGCAGAAAAAAGGTTCATACTCTTCGTTTTGTCGGTAAAGTCACCATGTAGGTAAAAAATGAAATAAAAAATAATAAAATAAAATAATAAAAAATCACGACGTTTCGGAGGCAACACAAGTCTCCGTCATCAGGTGGGACCGTCACAGCCAGATTTGCTGTGTCACTTGAATGCGTTTTATGTGTCACTTGATACAGCAAATCTGGCTGTGACGGTCCCACCTGATGACGGAGACTTGTGTTGCCTCCGAAACGTCGTGATTTTTATTTTATTTTTATTAATTTTAAATTCATTTTTTACCTACACGGTGACTTTACCGAAAAAATAAGAGTATGAATCCTTGCAGTCACGAAAGCTTCAAATCTACAAGACAAAAGGTTCCCTGTCCTGCCGTAGAGGTCAATCGCACTCGTTGATTCTTTTGGTAAAGTCACGTAGGGCAGAAAAAATTAACCCGTAAAAACAAAGTTTTTCACTATAAATTCCTTATATGCGTGGCATCGGTTTTATTTTATTATTCATTTCTGTTTTTCTTGAGTAAGAGTTTCATTTTTATCACATTGGTATTTTAAATTAAATATGAATTTTTTTTCTTCCTAAAAAGTGGAAATTTTTTTAATTTTTTTTCACGAAAATAAATTGTCATGCACAACGAGTCTGTGTGCAAAATGTCAGCTCGATTGGATCACGGGAAGTGGGTTAAAAAACGACCGAAAGATTTGCACGGTCGTAAGCGCGCAAGCAAGCAAGCAAGTGAACTTAATATAAAGGATTTAACAATTATAACCCGTAAAAACAAAGTTTTTCACTATAAATCCTTTATATGCGTGGCGGCTAGAGTCCTCTCGTCCTCTGGCTTGAGATGGCTGCCACCTATGGGTCAGATGATTGCCTGCCACCATTAAGCAATTGGTAATTAAATATAATATTTTTGTCCTAAAAAGTGTAAAATTTTGGAAACATTTTTTCACGAAAATAAATTGTCACGCACAACGAGTCTGTGTGCAAAACGTCAGCTCGATTGGATCACGGGAAGTGGGTTAAAAAACGACCGAAAGATTTGCACGGTCGTAAGCGCAAGCAAGCAAGCAAGTGAACTTAATATAAAGGATTTAAAAATAATAATCCACGACGGTTTCGATGGCAACGCCACAAGCAATCGTCATCAGTAGGGACAACCGCAGCAAGAAAAACACTGCGATCGAAGCGTCGCGATCTATTATTTGTCTGCCCTACGTGACTTTACCGAAAGAACCAAAGAGTATGGATCCCAGCAGTCACGGAAACTTCAGATCAAGATTGGTTAGTCGTCGTTCGTGGTAGTCGTGAAAACTACAACTCTGTCACTAATCTTGATTTGAAGCTTTCGTGACTGCAGGAATCCTCCGTACTCTTTGCTTCTTTCGGTAAAGTCACGTAGGGTAGAAAAATATTAAAAAATATTTTTCTACCCTATGTGAATTTACTTTAAAATATTTAAAAATATTTTTCTACCTGTGACTTTATTTTTTAATATTTTGAAATATTTTTCTACCTATGACTTTATTTTAAAATATTTAAAAATATTTTTCTACCTACGTGTCTTTGTTTAAAAATATTTTCGAAATATTTTTCACCAATGTGACTTTATTTTAAAATATTTAAAAATATTTTTCTACCTACGTGAATTTGTTTTAAAATATTTTAAAATATTTTTCTACCTATGTGACTTTATTTTTAAATATTTTAAAATATTTTTCTACCTGTGACTTTATTTTTAAATATTTTAAAATATTTTTCTACCTGTGACTTTACCGAAAGAACCAAAGAGTATGAACTCCGTCACTATTTTATATTTTGCCAGGCCCCCAACTGAGCTGCTTGTGTTGCAGGCTCGTTTTTTCAGAAGCCCTGAACCATCACAAATCATCGCAGCTCACCCACGTGGTGGCTTGCCATCGTCATCAACATCATGTGGATATTTATAGTAGCAGCCAAATACAGTAAAATCTTGGATTGCGAGTAATTTGGTCTGCGAGTGTTCTGCAAGACAAGCAAACATTTTAAATAAATATTCATTTGACAAACGAGCGAGGGGTCTTGCAATACGAGTCGTACGTACACGCTTTGTCTGCCCAGCGTCACGTGATCACAACTGATATACCAGTGCTTTGATATGCAAGTGCTTTGGATTACAAGCACGTTTCTGTAACGAGTTATGCTTGCAATCCAAGGTTTTACTGTACTCTGAATACATGGTCACTATTTTGTATTTCACGAGGTGTAAGGCCCCCAACGGAGCTGCTTGTGTAGCAGCTGGTTATTCAGCAGCGACACCCTGACCGTCACAAATCATCGCAGCGCAACCACGTGGCGGCTTCATCATCATCATCATCACGTGGACACTTACAGCAGCGGCAGCCAAATGCGCTCTAAACGCGTGTTTATAAACGCGCTGGCAGTAGTCAAATTTAAAACTCAACTATTTTGTATTTCACCAGATGTAAGAACCCCGCTGCTATGTAGTAGCTCTTGTGCAGAAGCATACATCTATCATACACCTCTCATACACCTATCATACATCTCTCATACACCTATCATACACCTATCATACACCTATCATACACCTATCATACACCTCTCATACACCTCTCATACACCTATCATACACCTATCATACATATCTCATACACCTATCATACATCTCTCATACACCTATCATAAACCTATCATACATCTATCATACACCTATCATACACCTATCATACACCTATCATACACCTATCATACATCTATCATACACCTATCATACATCTATCATACACCTATCATACACTATCATACACCTATCATACATCTATCATACACCTATCATACATCGCATACACCTATCATACATCTATCATACATCTATCATCTATCATACACCTATCATACACCTATCATACACCTATCATACATCTATCATCTATCATACACCTATCATACACCTATCATACACCTATCATACATCTATCATCTATCATACACCTATCATACACCTATCATACATCTATCTATAATACACCTATCATACACCTATCATACACCTATCATACACCTATCATACACCTATCACCTATCATACACCTATCATACATCTAACTATCCCACCTCTACCTATCCCATCTCTAGCTAAGATTGAAATAGAAAGAAGGATTTCTCCATAACTCTGTGGCTGTCCACCTGACGATCCTGGTTGTTGTTGTTGTGGTTGTTGTTGTGATTACCGGCGAAATGTCACAATATTCGAATTGTAAATGTAGTAGTGGGTTTAACTCTCCAACACACTACAACCGGTTGGTGCTGTACTAGTAACGAATTGTAAATGTAGTAGTGGGTTTAACTCTCCAACACACAGCAACCGGTTGGTGCTGTACTAGTAACGAATTGTAAATGTCGTAGTGGGTTTAACTCTCCAACACACTACAGGTTAGTGCTGTACTAGTAACGAATTGTAAATGTCGTAGTGGGTTTAACTCTCCAACACACAGCAACCGGTTGGTGCTGTACTAGTAACGAATTGTAAATGTTGTAGTGGGTTTAACTCTCCAACACACTACAACCGGTTAGTGCTGTACTAGTAACGAATTGTCAATGTTGTGGGTTTAACTCTCCAACACACAGCAACCGGTTAGTGCTGTACTAGTAACGAATTGTAAATGTAGTAGTGGGTTTAACTCTCCAACAAACTACAACCGGTTAGTGCTGTACTAGTAACGAATTGTCAATGTTGTGGGTTTAACTCTCCAACACACAGCAACCGGTTAGTGCTGTACTAGTAACGAATTGTCAATGTGGTAGTGGGTTTAACTCTCCAACACACAGCAACCGGTTAGTGCTGTACTAGCAACGAATTGTAAATGTCGTAGTGGGTTTAACTCTCCAACACACAGCAACCGCTTGGTGCTGTACTAGTGTAATGAGTTGCTCCGACACGATAAATGACTTCAAGTTGTTCATTAATAAATCTTCGGTACAGCCACGTCTCCCTCCCTCCCTCTCTCTCCGTGGGTGTCGACCCGCTCTCGTGCCTGCACTGGCCCGCGCCACGTGGCGCTCGCCGGCCAGAGGTCGCACACGGGTTTTGATTCCTTACCCGTACCCGGCCGCACCAGGGTCGCAAATGGGTACCCGTACCCTACCCGTACCCGGCCGGGTAGGGTACGGGTAGCCGTTCCCTACCGTACCCTACCCGAAATGAGTGACAAACGGTGACTCACCAGTGACTCACGGCCTACCTGTACCCGGCCGCACCAGGGTCGCAAACGGGTACCCGTACCCGGCCGGTACGGATACCCATTTGCGATCCTGGTGCGGCCGGGTACGGGTAAGGAATCAAAACCCGTTTGCGACCTCTGATATGAAGGCAACACCATAAAGCATTGAAGGTTTTACCGGGTTAATAACATCCTTCCAATGATCGCTCCATTTGCATCCATCTTCCCGGTAGAAGTTATGTCTACGTTTATATATCTGGATGGCTTCGTGAACAAACCTTTGATAGTAGCCTGAAGGTTTGCAGAGCACCTTGGTCTCGGAAAAAAACAATATCACGAGAGCCCACAGCGCTATAGCAATGGTCAACCACGGCGGAGGTATTAGTCCTGCCGTGTTTCAGATCTGCCGTGTTTCAAATCTGCCTTGTGCGTGATTTAATTTCTATTATTTTATACCTACGTGACTTTACCGAAAGAACCAAAGAGTATGGATCCTGCAGTCACGAAAACTTCAAATCTAGATTGAACCGCCTCTACGGGGAGGGTTTCCACACATCTTACGACGTTTCGATTGCAACACAAGCAATCATCATCAGGCATAAAAGAAATAGCAACAAAAATCTAACTAGAAAACTATAGACAGACATACAAGCAGACAGACATCACAAGGACACAGACAGACATCACAAGGACACACAGAGAGAGAACACATATGCTTGTATGTCTGTCTATAGTTTTCTAGTTAGATTTTTGTTGCTATTTCTTTTATGCCTGATGATGATTGCTTGTGTTGCAATCGAAACGTCGTAATATGCTATTATTTAATGTATTATTTTATTTTTAGACGTGACTTAACCGAAAGAACCAAAGAATAATTCCTGCAGTCACGAAAGCTCCAAAATTAAGATTCCACACATCTGCTGCTGTCACTTCTCCTAACGCTAGACGGATCTTGTTTAAAGCCAGCCTATCACTAATCTCAGAGAGAATAAGATTACTCCGATTTGAACTTGATAATTTAAACAAGACTCCATTGGAACCTCATTTGCCAGTAAAAAAAATATGATAATTATTTTTTTACCCTTCTATCTGGCAACAAAACTGACACCTTTTTTACGAGGAGTCATGTTTGCATAGACCACAATACCTGCAGTCATAATGCAAACAAAAACTCTGATAATGCATACATTATCAGAGTTATGTGCTCGCTAACAGCACTTACCCCTACAGTCTGTTAAGGCTATATGGGGGTACGTGTGCTCGTGTGAGGGTTGCGAGTGGGCGCAGCAGCGTTGATAGAGCTGATTCGTGGCTGTGGCATCAGATGGTCATGCACAAGGGCGGAAGGCCGCGGATGATCGGATGTGTAGAGTCTCATCCGCTGTGTGTGTGTGTTGAACTTCTTTCGCGCCGTACGTAGCCAGCCGTGCTAACCGCAGCTGTAGGTGACGTCCTCGGTAGCGGGGGGGGGGGTCCCGGGTAGGGAGTTGGCAGCTGCTGTCTGTGTGTCTGTGTCTCTGTGTGTGTCTGTGTGTCTGTGTCTCTGTGTGTCTCTGTGCGTGTCTCTGTGTGTCTGTGTCTATGTCTTTCTCTGTGTGTGTCTCTGTGTCTCTGTGTCTGTGTCNCTGTCTCNGTGTCTCTGTGTCTGTGTTTCTCTCTGTCTCTGTGTCTGTGTCTGTCTGTGTCTGTGTCTCTGTGTGTCTGGCTCTGTCTGTGTCTGTGTCTCTGTCTGTGTCTCTGTGTGTCTGTGTCTCTGTCTGTGTGTCTGTCTGTGTGTCTGTCTGTGTGTCTGTCTGTGTGTCTCTGTCTGTGTGTCTGTCTGTGTGTCTGTCTCTGTCTGTGTCTCTGTCTGTGTCTCTGTCTGTCTGTGTCTCTGTCTCTGTCTGTCTCTCTGTGTCTCTGTGTGTCTGTCTCTCTGTGTGTCTGTCTCTCTGTATCTCTGTGTGTCTGTCTCTCTGTGTGTCTCTGTGTGTCTGTCTCTGTCTCTGTCTGGTCTGTGTGTCTGTCTCTGTCTGTCCTGGTGTCTCTGTGTGTCTGTCTCTGTCTGTGTCTCTGTGTGTCTGTCTCTGTCTGTGTCTCTGTGTGTCTGTCTCTGTTGTCTCTGTGTGTCTGTCTCTGTCTGTGTCTCTGTGTGTCTGTCTCTGTGTCTCTGTGTGTCTGTCTCTGTCTGTCTCTGTGTGTCTGTCTCTGTGTCTTGTCTGTGTGTCTGTCTCTGTCTGTGTCTCTGTGTGTCTGTCTCTGTCTGTGTCTCTGTGTGTCTGTCTCTCTGTGTCTCTGTGTGTCTGTCTCTGTCTGTGTCTCTGTGTGTCTGTCTCTGTCTCTCTGTGTGTCTGTCTCTCTGTGTCTCTGTGTGTCTGTGTCTCTGTGTCTCTCTCTGTGTCTCTGTGTCTCTGTGTGTCTGTCGTCTGTCTCTGTGTGTCTGTCTCTCTGTCTGTCTCTGTGTGTCTGTGTGTCTCTCTCTGTGTCTCTGTCTCTGTGTCTGTGTCTCTGTGTGTCTGTGTCTGTCTGTGTCTCTGTCTCTCTGTGTCTCTGTCTCTGTCTCTCTGTGTCTCTCTCTCTGTGTCTCTCTGTGTCTCTCTGTGTCTCTGATGGTTATCATCATCACCTGGGGGCGCACAATCAGCTCCAGGCACATTCCTTATCTCTCTCCCCACCACCTCCTCCTCCTCTCTCTGCCCCACCTCCTCCTCCTCTCTCTCTAGTTGGAGGGACGATGCATGTCTGTCTGTCTCTCTGTGTTTGTGTCTCAGTGTCTATGTCTGTGTCTCTCTGTGTCTGTCTCTGTCTGTGTCTGTGTGTCTGTCTCTGTCTCTCTGTGTCTCTGTGTGTCTCTGATGGTTATAATCATCACCTGGGGGAGCACAATCAGCTCCAGGCACATTCCTCACCGCTCTCTCCCCACCACCACCTCCTCCTCTCTCTCCCCACCACCACCACCTCCTCCTCTCTCCCCACCACCTCCTCCTCCTCCACCTCCTCCTCCACCACCACCTCCTCCTCCTCTTTCCCCACCACCACTCCTCCTCTCTCCCCACCACTCCTCCTCCTCCACCTCCTCCTCCACCACCACCTCCTCCTCTTTCCCACCACCTCCTCCGCCTCCTCCTCCTCTCTCTCCCCACCACCTCTCCACCTCCTCCTCCTCTCTCTCTTCACCACCACCACCTCCTCCTCTCTCTCTGCCCCACCACCACTCCTCCTCTCTCTTCACCACCACCTCCTCCACCTCCTCCTCCATCTCCTCCTCCTCCTCTTTCCCCACCACCACCACCTCCTCCTCCTCCGCCTCCTCCTCCTCTCTCTCCCCCACCTCCTCCACCTCCTCCTCTCTCTCTTCACCACCACCACCACCACCACCTCCACCACCTCCACCACCACCTCCTCCTCCTCTCTCTCTGCCCCACCACCACCTCCTCCTCTCTCTTCACCACCACCTCCACCACCACCACCTCCTCCTCCTCCACCTCCTCCTCCATCTCCTCCTCCTCCTCTTTCCCCACCACCACCACCTCCTCCACCACCACCACCTCCTCCTCTCTCTCCCCACCACCTCCTCCACCTCCTCCTCCTCTCTCTCTTCACCTCCACCTCCTCCTCCTCTCTCCCCACCACCACCACCTCCTCCTCTCTCCCCACCACCCCTCCACCTCTCTCCCCACCACCTCCTCCTCCTCCACCTCCTCCTCCACCACCACCTCCTCCTCCTCTTTCCCCACCACCACCACCTCCTCCTCCTCCGCCTCCTCCTCCTCCACCACCACCTCCTCCTCCTCTTTCCCACCACCACCACCACCTCCTCCGCCTCCTCCTCCTCTCTCCAGTTGGAGGGACGTAGTGGAGAGAGCGATGCGGAATGTGCCTGGAGCTGATTGTGCCCCCAGGTGACGATGATAACCATCAGAGACACGTACTCCTTGGTTTTTTCGGTAAAGTCACGACGGTAAAAAATGTAAATAAATTAAATGACGACGTTTCAGGCGCTACACAAGCGTCCTTCTTCAGGTGGGAACAACTTAGCGAACGCACAAACGCTTAAGTCACGTAGAAGAGAAATAAAGAATAAAAATAAAACACATTTTATTTTATAATTTTATTATTTCCCTTCTATGTGACTTTACCGAAAGAACCAAGAAGATGAATCCTTGCAGTCACGAAAGCTTTACATCGAAATTTAAACGCTTAAGTGTGTCTCAGAGGTGGCTGTGACGAGTGATTATATAGTCGTGGGGGGCTGGGGGAGGGGGCATGGTGAGTGTGGGGGGGGGCTGGATATGTTTATAAAATTAAATCTAAACTAGCTCTTAGTTTTTTCGGTAAAGTCACGTAGGTAAAAAATGAAATTAAATAATAAAAATAAAATGTATGGGAACCTAATTTGGTATAAAAATTGTTTTTTTTTACCCTTCTATCTGGCAACAAAACTGACACCTTTTTACAAGGAGTCATGCTTGCATAGACCACAATACCTGCAGTCATAATACAAACAAAAGACATAACTCTGATAATGTGCACTGTCCTTGAAGTTGATTGGTCCTATGTTCTTTTGTTTGTATTATGACTGCAGGTATTGCAGTCTATGCAAACATGACTCCTTGTAAAAAGGTGTCAGTTTTGTTGCCAGATAGAAGGGTAAAAAACCAATTATCATATTTTTACTGGCAAATGAGGTTCCCATACATTTTATTTTTNATTAATTTTAATTTTATTTTTACAAATTTACCGACAAAACTAAGGATGAATCCTTGCAGTCACGAAAGCTTCACATCGATCAACAGCTGTTTAACGTACTGAGGCAGTTATTTCTTGGTATTACATCCTTCCACTAATTGCTCAATTTGAATCCATCTCTCGTTGAAGCTACGTCTATGTTTGACGGTCTATGGATGCACAAGCTAAATAAGTATAATCCGTAAAAACAAAGTTTTTCACTCTAAATCCTTTATATGCGTGACGGCTAGAGTCCTCTCGTCCTCTGGCTTGAGATGGCTGCCACCTATGGGTCAGATGATTGTCTGCAGTATTAAGCAATTGGTAATTAAATATTTAATTTGTTTTCCCTAAACAGTGTAAAATTTAGGGAAAAAATTTTCACGAACATTAATTGTCTCGCACAACGAGTCTGTGTGCAAAATGTCAGCTCGATTGGATCACGGGAAGTGGGTTAAAAACGACCGAAAGATTTGCACGGTCGTAAGCAAGCAAGCACGCAAGCACGCAAGCAAGCAAGCGAACTTAATATAAAGGATTTAAAAAGAGGAATAGGTTTGAAGCTGTATAACAGGCCTAAAGGATATGTTTAGACATTAAATTAAAGCTGTCGTAANCTGCACGGATTTATATTCTTGGTTCTTTCGGTAAAGTCACGTAGAATGGAAATAATAACAATAAAACATAATAAAATAATTCTCACGACGTTTCGGCCACAACGCAAGCAGCAGTCTCAGGTGAATAACAGGTCTGTCGAGAAGACAGAGTCTGAATGATGATTGTTTTATTTTGATATTATTTTATTATTTCCCTTCTACGCGACTTTACCGAAAGAACCAAGAAGATGAATCCCTGCAGTCACGAAAGCTTTAAATCGAAATTTAATTGTATTTATTATGTTTATTTTTATTATTTTATTATTTCCATTCTACGTGACTTTACCGAAAGAACCAAGAAGATGAATCCCTGCAGTCACGAAAGCTTTAAATCGAAATTTAACTTGGTTAATTACATCCTTCCAATGATTGCTCAATCTGAATCCATCTTCTCGGTTGAAGCGATGTCCATGTTTGTATATCTGGATGGCTTCATGGACAAATCTTGGTAGTAACCTGGAGGTTTACAGAGTACACAGAGACACGGAGACACAGAGACACAGACACGCACAGAGACACAGAGACAGAGACACAGAGACACGCACAGAGACACAGACACACACACGGAGACACAGACACGCACAGAGACACAGAGACACAGACAGACACAGACAGAGACACAGAGACAGAGACACAGATACACGCACGGAGACAGACACAGAGACACAAAGACACGCACATAGACACAGAGACACAGACAGAGACACAGACACAGAGACACAGACAGAGACACAGAGACAGAGGCACAGACACAGACAGCGGCTACCAACCCCCTGCCTGGGACCCCCCCCCCGGGACCCCCCCCCGGGACCCCCCCCCCCCCCCGCTACTGAGGACATCGCCTGCAGCTGCGGTTAGCGCGCTTGGCTACGTACGGTGTGAAAGAAGTTAACACACACACACAGCACTACGTACGGCTCACACCAAAGCCATAGCCATGGAGTCAACATTGGGGGGGGGTATTCCAGGGGTCTATGCCCCCCCCCCCCNTCCAGAAAAAAATTCTAAATTTTAAAACAAATTTCCTGCCTGAAATCTTAAAAAACTCGCTAACACATGGGATGGGTTTTTTTTTTAAATCCTTTATATTAAGTTCACTTGCGTGCTTGCTTGCGTGCTTGCGTGCTTGCTTGCTTGCTTACGACCGTGCAAATCTTTCGGTCGTTTTTAACCCACTTCCCGTGATCCAATCGAGCTGACATTTTGCACACAGACTCGTTGTGCGTGACAATTAATGTTCGTGAAAAATGTTTTCCAAAATTTTACACTGTTTAGGGAAAACAAATTAAATATTTAATTACCAATTGCTTAATACTGGCAGACAATCATCTGACCCATAGGTGGCAGCCATCTCAAGCCAGAGGACGAGAGGACTCTAGCCGCCACGCATATAAAGGATTTATAGTGAAAAACTTTGTTTTTACGGGTTTACTTTTTATTTATAATAATAAGCCGTCCATAAATGACGTCACGCGAATTTTGGACGTTTTTTGCCCCCCCCCTTCGTCACACGGCGTCACAAAAAGTCAGACCCCCCTCCCCTCAAATATGACGTCACAAAGCTGTGCCCCCCACCCTCAAATATGACGTCACAAAGCTCTGCCCCCCCACAAAAAAATAAAAAATGCTTCAAATCGCTTTAAACTATTGTCATTGTAGTGCGTATTTAATGTGGCGCTGCACTCTGATGTTGTAGAGAAAACATTTATTACAAAGTCTATTTAATTAAGTAGAACGTGTTGTCTACATTTATACTGGAACCTCCTGGTTACACCAGCCCACAGGGGATTATTGTGTCCGTCCGTCCGTCGTGCAGGGAGGGGCTGGGTGGGGAGGGGAGGGTGGGGAGGGGCTGGGTGGGGAGGGTGGGGAGGGGCTAGGAGGGGAGGGGTGGGGCTGGGTGGGGAGGGTGGGGGGTGGGGCTGGTGGGGAGGGGAGGGTGGGGAGGAAGGGGCTGGGTGGGGAGGGGAGGGTGGGGAGGGGAGGTGGGGAGAGTGGGGCTGGGTGGGGGTGGGAGGGGTGGGGAGGGGAGGGTGGGGAGGGCTGGGTGGGGAGGGTGGGGCTGGGTAGGGGGTGGGAGGGGTGGGGAGGGGAGGGTGGGGCTGGGTGGGGAGGGTGGGGAGGGGCTGGGTGGGAGGGGCTGGGTGGGGAGGGTAGGGCTGGGTGGGGGGTGGGAGGGGTGGGACTGGGTGGGGAGGGGCTGGTCACCCCGTGGTGCCCTTATAAAACTCAACGTTTCACCGTCTCACGCCGGCTTGTGCCCGCCCTCACAGTCGGGCATATTTGCGGAATACACCACGCCGCCGTTGACCCTGCAGGCCATTGACCTCGCAACCCGACGTTCCTACCAGCTCCCTTCGCAGGAATGTGTTTTAAAGTTGCGCATTTTGATGTGACGTCACATTTCTCAAACCCCCCCTCCCCTCCCCCTCGTCACACATCGTCACGAATGTCTGACCCCCCCTCACCTCACCCTAGGTGCGTGACGTCATTTATGGCCGGTCCTTGGCTCGCATCGTCAAGTTATCGATCACACAAACAACTCCAACGCTCTCTCACCAATACCACCGTGGCCTTTAACAAATAAACGTAACATCCACGGCACGCGCGTGCGTGTGTAGATATATATAAATAAATATATAAATATATAAAACAAGCGACGTTTCGGACGATAGACCTTTTTTTTTAAAACAGCGCTTGGGGCGTCACGAGGGCGTGTTTCAGCTGACCACGCCCATATTCCAGCCAGAGTCGCTCACCCATTGGCTGCCGGTGTCGCACAAGCCCCTCCTACATCATGCCCATATAAGGAAGACCACGCCCCCCCGCCCCGAGCTGTCCACGACCCCAATCTGACCCCGGCCCCCGACTGTTACACCTGGCCCCACCCCCACGAAGCCCCGCCCCCATCCCCCGGCTCCGCCCACATTTCCCCCCTGGCCCCTCCCACTCTCCACATGGCCCCGCCCACATTCCCCCCCCCCACTGGCCACGCCCACATTCCCCCCTGGCCCCTCCCACATTCTCCACCTGGCCCTCCCCACTCTACACCTGGCCCCTCCCCACTCTACACCTGGCCCCTCCCCACTCTACACCTGGCCCTCCCCACTCTACACCTGGCCCCTCCCCACTCTACACCTTGCCCCTCCCCACTCTACACCTGGCCCCTCCCCACTCTACACCTGGCCCCTCCCCACTCTACACCTTGCCCCTCCCCACTCTACACCTGGCCCCTCCCCACTCTACACCTGGCCCCTCCCCACTCTACACCTGGCCCCTCCCCACTCTACACCTGGCCCCTCCCCACTCTACACCTGGCCCCTCCCCACTCTACACCTGGCCCCTCCCCACTCTACACCTGGCCCCTCCCACTCTACACCTGGCCCCTCCCCACTCTACACCTGGCCCCTCCCCACTCTACACCTGGCCCCTCCCCACTCTACACCTGGCCCTCCCCACTCTACACCTGGCCCCTCCCCACTCCCCACCTGGCCCCTCCCCACTCTACACCTGGCCCCTCCCCACTCTACACCTGGCCCCTCCCCACTCTACACCTGGCCCTCCCCACTCTCCACCTGGCCCCTCCCCACTCTACACCTGGCCCCTCCCCACTCTACACCTGGCCCCTCCCCACTCCCCACCTGGCCCCTCCCCACTCTACACCTGGCCCCTCCCACATTCCCCACCTGGCCCCTCCCCACTCTACACCTGGCCCCTCCCACATTCCCCACCTGGCCCCTCCCCACTCTACACCTGGCCCCTCCCCACTCTACACCTGGCCCCTCCCCACTCTACACCTGGCCCCTCCACATTCCCCACCTGGCCCCTCCCCACTCTACACCTGGCCCCTCCCCACTCTACACCTGGCCCCTCCCCACTCCCCACCTGGCCCCTCCCCACTCTACACCTGGCCCCTCCCACTCCCCACCTGGCCCCTCCCCACTCTACACCTGGCCCCTCCCCACTCTACACCTGGCCCCTCCCCACTCCCCACCTGGCCCCTCCCCACTCTACACCTGGCCCCTCCCCACTCTACACCTGGCCCCTCCCCACTCTACACCTTGCCCCTCCCCACTCCCCACCTGGCCCCTCCCACATTCTCCACCTGGCCCCTCCCACTCTACACCTGGCCCCTCCCACATTCTCCACCTGGCCCCTCCCCACTCTACACCTGGCCCCTCCCACATTCCCCACCTTGCCCTCCCACATTCCCCACCTGGCCCCTCCCCACTCTACACCTGGCTCCGCCCACATTCCCCACCTGGCCCCTCCCACATTCCCACCTGGCCCCTCCCACATTCCCCACCTGGCCCCTCCCCACTCTACACCTGGCTCCGCCCACATTCCCCACCTGGCCCCTCCCACATTCCCCACCTGGCCCCTCCCACATTCCCCACCTGGCCCCTCCCCACTCTACACCTGGCTCCGCCCACATTCCCCACCTGGCCCCTCCCACATTCCCCACCTGGCCCCTCCCCACTCTACACCTGGCTCCGCCCACATTCCCCACCTGGCCCCTCCCACATTCCCCACCTGGCCCCTCCCCACTCTACATCTGGCCCCTCCCCACTCTACACCTGGCCCCTCCCACATTCCCCACCTGGCCCCTCCCACTCTACACCTGGCCCTCCCCACTCTACACCTGGCCCCTCCCCACTCTACACCTGGCCCCTCCCCACTCTACACCTGGCCCCTCCCCACTCTACACCTGGCCCCTCCCCACTCTACACCTGGCCCCTCCCCACTCTACACCTGGCCCCTCCCACATTCCCCACCTGGCCCCTCCCACATTCCCACCTGGCCCCTCCCCACTCTACACCTGGCCCCTCCCACATTCCCCACCTGGCCCTCCCCACTCTACACCTGGCTCCGCCCTCACCTGAGAGGGTGGAGGTGAGTGAGTTGCGCGTGGCGAGTCGAAGGCGTCCGCTGGTTTTGGGGGGTCCACACTGCCCCCACCCCTCACCCCCCCCGTTAATTACCGTAATTACCGTAATCACCGCAGTCGTCGTGGTCATTAGCGGGGTGCTGGTGGTGGTTGTGGTGGTGGTTGTGGTGGTGGTTGTGGTGGTGGTTGTGGTGGTGGTTGTGGTGGTGGTGGTGGTTGTGGTGGTGGTTGTGGTGGTGGTTGTGGTGGTTGTGGTGGTTGTGGTGGTGGTTGTGGTGGTGGTGGTTGTGGTGGTGGTTGTGGTGGTGGTTGTGGTGGTGGTGGTTGTGGTGGTTGTGGTGGTGGNTGTGGTGGTGGTTGTGGTGGTTGTGGTGGTGGTTGTGGTGGTGGTTGTGGTGGTGGTTGTGGTGGTGAGGGGGGCCACTGGGGAAGTGAGGAGCAGTGACTACAACGAGGAATACGGTAACGGATTGGCGATTTGCACTTCATGCTGTTGATGCTGTTGATGCTGTTGTTGCTGTTGTTGCTGTTGCTGCTGCTGTTGTTGTTGTTGCTGTTGTTGTTGCTACTGTTGTTCCTGTTGTAGTTGTGAACCGGTCCTGGGCCTCCCCTAGGTCGACTCAGCCTCAAATGAGTGCCTGGTGCGGTGGTGTGTCGTAAACAGCGCCAACTGGGGAGACAAAGGCGGCCGGGCGTGGTGCTGGCCACCCACCCCTCGTGTGCCACAGTGCCGGTAGCCTTCATAGGTGCGGCTCGCTAACAGCACTTGCCCCTACAGCCTGTTAGAGGCTACACGGGGGACCTTCGTCTGTGTGTCTGTAGCTGCTGCTCGCTTCTAACAGCACTTGCCCCTACATCCTGTTAGAGGCTACACGGGGACCTTTGTCTGTGTGTCTATAGCTGCTAGCTCGCTACTCACAGCACTTGCCCCTACATCCTGTTAGAGGCTACACGGGGGACCTTTGTCTGTGTGTCTGTAGCTGCTGCTCGCTTCTAACAGCACTTGCATGCACGGTCGTTATGTCACGTGGGACTCTTTGAGCTTATAGTAGTGTAGTGTGTAGTGTATAGTGTAGTGTAGTTTATTGTAGTGTATAGTAGTGTATAGTGTAGTGTATAGTAATTGTAGTGTATAATGTATCGTTTAGTAGTGTATAGTGTAGTGTATAGTGTAATGTATAGTGTAGGGTATAGTAGTGTATAGTGTAGTGTATAGTAGTGTGTAGTTTATAGTAGTGTATAGTAGTGTAGTGTATAGTGTGTAGTGTATAGTAGTGTAGTGTATAGTAGTGTAGTGTATAGTAGTGTATAGTGTAGTGTATAGTAGTGTAGTGTATAGTAGTGTATAGTGTAGTGTATAGTAGTGTAGTGTATAGTAGTGTATAGTAGTGTAGTGTATGTAGTGTAGTGTATAGTAGTGTATAGTGTAGTGTATAGTGTAATGTATAGTAGTGTGTAGTTTATAGTAGTGTATAGTAGTGTAGTGTATAGTAGTGTATAGTGTATAGTAGCGTATAGTGTAGTGTATAGTAGTGTAGTGTATAGTAGTGTAGTGTAGTGTATAGTGTAGTGTATAGTAGTGGAGTGTAGTGTGTAGTGTATAGTGTAGTGTAATGTAGTGTGTAGTGTATAGTGTAGTGTATAGTAGTGTATAGTGTAGTGTATAGTAGTGTAAGTGTAGTGTATAGTAGTATAGTGTATAGTAGTGTAGTGTATAGTGCAGTGTATAGTAGTGTAGTGTGCTCACACGCCAGTCGCACATCCGTCTGTCTCGACGGCACTGCCTCGCTAGACGAGCCGGCACACTGTCTGGCTCGCGGCGTCTAAGGTGGCCGAGACAAACCGTGGACACGGCGAGGGGATCCACTTCCTGCGACAGCCCCAAGCCCCCCCAGTCCCGGGACCCTCCTTTTATCCTCCTGGCGTGTCCTCGCCCGCCCTTGCCACGCCCCTTTTCTAGAACATTACCGTCAGCTTTTTGGGCTTCCAGATCGATGCCTTCCTGGGCTTCCTCCTTCGATCTCCTTCTGCTGACCCGTGTACTGCCCCTGCTGCCATTACCACTTTCCCGTCAGTAGCCCGCGTTATTACACTACATCACCCCTCCCTCACCCCCGTAAAAATAAAACCCAGCTGTCCCGGTCGATCTTACAGCAGAGGTCGCAACCGGGTACCCGATACCCGTACCTACCCGATACCCGGCTACCCGTACCCAGCCGGGTACGGGTACCTGTTTGCGACCTGGTGCGGCCGGTACGGGTAGGCCGTGAGTCACTGGTGAGTCACCGTTTGTCACTCATTCCCAACGTCTTGTCTCTTCTCACAATTCAAGTTCCTAGAATCAACCCACCCGCGTCTGCAACATGGCTTCATCCCAGAGGTCGCAATCGGGTACCCGTACCCGTACCTACCCGTACCCGGCCGGTACGGGTAGCCGGGTATCGGGTAGGGTACGGGTACGGGTACCCGTTTGCGACCCTGGTGCGGCCGGGTACGGGTAAGGAATCAAAACCCGTTTGCGACCTCTGTCTTACAGTCCGACAAGGAAGGGGAGTTAATGCGGAGAGGGGAATTGGGCGAAGTTTAGGACTGTGGCTCATGCAGCTGCAATGGCTGCGTTGGGTACACGGTCCAGACCTCCCCAGAGACCCTGGCTGACAGAGGAGGTGTTCAGGATGGTTGAGAAAAAGCGACAGGCACACTCTCATCGGCTACAACATTCCACGTCAGAGAATGAGGAGGCTTACCGCAGCCTTCGCTCAGGGTTCGGAGAGCCGTGAGGCGCTGCAAGGATGGGTGGTGGTCGCGGGTTGCTGAGGAGATGGAATCTGCCTCAGTGGCCCGCGATCACAAATCGCTCTTTAATTCCATAAAAGTAATTGCAGCGCCACACCTATTACATCATTATGGGAAAGAAAGTTGATTTAATCTCAGACCCCCAGGAACAGGTTTGCAGATTTGCTGAGCATTTCTGAGGTCGTGGGGAGGGGAAATCCCTCAGCCTGGAAAACATCGTGGGGCAAAGTGGTAATTACCCTGTTGAGGCTGCGGTGCCTCAAATATTGGAATAAAGTCATCCCCTGTGAGTGGCTGGCTGAGGTGCCATCTGTTGAGGAAGTACTGAAGTCTGAGACCAGGAAAGGTACCGGGCAGAGATGATCTCCCAAGCGAAATGCTGAGGGAGGGTGGCGTTTGTGCACAGACTGCCCTACATGACATCATAATAACAGTCTGGACCACTGGATGAGTTCCGCAGGATTGAAAGGATGCCCTGGTGATTCCCCTCATTAAGAAGGGGGACCGCACAGACTGTAACAATTACAGGGGCATCTCACTCCTCAGTGTGCCGGGAAAGGTCCTGGCAAGGATTATTTAACATCGCCTTGCCAGACACGCTGAGGAGAGGCTTGCGGAGCCCCAATGCAGTATCAGGAAAGGGCGGTCTTGCACAGATGCCATATTTTCTGTCCGTCTGCTACAGCAAAGGTATAGGGAATTCCAACAAGACCTACATCTCTGCTTTATTGACCTGGTCAAGGCCTATGATACATCAGTAGGCATGGGCTCTGGGTTGTTCTTTGTGCTTTTGGAGTCCCTGACTCTGTTCACAATAATTCAGGACCTTCATGATGGTGAGCAGGCTCAGGTAAAACTGTGGTTGGTAGTCAGAGCCATTCTCTGTTGACCTCCGGGTGCGACAGGGATGTCCTCTGGCTCCCACATTATTTAACATCTATTTCAGCCTGATCGATGCCGATGATCTGGTAATTGCTGGTTACTCAGAGGAGAAATTGGAGGCACTGCTTCTGAACCTGGAGCTTGCCACTAAAAGGTGGTGCCTTACCATCAGCCTCACCTTAACGAAGCACCTGCCTGGATATTTTGTACCATCGGACACTCCACCCCACAACTCCCAATTGGAGATGGGGCAGTTGTGGAGAGAGTGGAGAGTTTCCCATAC
This sequence comes from Lethenteron camtschaticum, assembly GCA_018977245.1. Lineage (NCBI taxonomy): Eukaryota > Metazoa > Chordata > Hyperoartia > Petromyzontiformes > Petromyzontidae > Lethenteron > Lethenteron camtschaticum. Next base: position 33,294 of record WFAB01001830.1, on the reverse strand, counting down.
CTGGGCAGTGTGCTCATGACCGGCTCCGGTTTAACAGCAGAGTTCTCGCTCCAAATCAGTCGAGCGGCATTATCTTTTCATCGGTTGCATAACGCTGTGTGGAAGCTACCTGGTCTGTCAACAACGGGCAGAGCGCCCGGTGGCTAAAGCACAGCAAGTTGGCACAGTAGGGGGCACAGGTGGTGCATCAGCCACTCATCTCAGTCGGTCGACCCGTGGCACCTGCTGGGTCTGCCCCGTGACCTCCTGGTACACCTAGCCTGGCACAGCAGGGGGCACAGGTGGTGCATCGGCCACTCATCTCAGCGACCCGTGGCATCTGCTGGGTCTGTCCCGTGACCTCCTGCCAGCGGGCGTTCGACACTTCACGTGGCCTCAACGTGCACCTAGCCTGGCACAGGCATCGTGGCGAATGGCGGTTGTTGTTGTTGTTGTTTGCATCTCATTTGTGTGTGTGTCTCAGCTGTGTGTGTGTCTCAGCTGTGTGTGTGTCTCGGCTGTGTGTGTGTCTCAGCTGTGTGTGTGTGNCTCAGCTGTGTGTGTGTGTGTCAGCTGTGTGTGTCTCAGCTGTGTGTGTCTCAGCTGTGTGTGTGTCTCAGCTGTGTGTGTCTCAGCTGTGTGTGTCTCAGCTGTGTGTGTGTCACCTGTGCAGGGCAGGTGTGGTGAACATGGCTGCCCCCCACAGCTACAGGAGCTGGAGAGTTCCCTCCTGTATCGGAGGAGACACAAACACGGCGATGTGGCGGAGGAGCGGCCCAGCCTCGTGTGAGAGCTCACACTCACCTGTGTCTCACCTGAGCCTCTGTCTCTCACCTGTGTTTGTGTGTCTCTGTCTCACCTGGGCCGCTGTCTCACCTGTGTGTGTGTCTCTGTCTTACCTGTGTCTCTGTGTGTGTCTCAGCTGTGTCTGTGTCTATCACCTGTGTCTGTCTATTATCTCTGTGCATCTCCCCATGTCTCTCCGTGTCCCCGTATCTCCCNTCCCGTGTCTCCCCCCCCNGTGTCCCCCCCCNGTGTCTCCCCCCCCCCCGTGTCTCCCTGTGTCTCCCCCCCCCCGTGTCTCCCCCCTGTCTCCCCCCCCCGTGTCTCCCCCCCNATGTCTCCCCCCGTGTCTCCCCCCCCGTGCCCCCCCCGTGTCTCCCCCCCGTGTCTCCCCCCTCGTGTCTCCCCCCCCCGTGCCTCCCCTCCGTATCTCCCCGTGTCTCCCCCCGTGTCTCCCCCCCCCGTGTCTCCCCCCCCCGTGTCTCCCCCNGTGTCTCCCCCCCCGTGTCCCCCCCCCCGTGTCTCCCCCCGTGTCTCCCCCCGTGTCTCCCCCCCGTGTCTCCCCCCCCGTGTCTCCCCCCGTCTCTCCCCCCCCNGTGTCTCCCCCCGTGTCTCCCCCCGTGTCTCCCCCCCGTATCTCCCCCCCNGTGTCTCTCCCCCCCCGTGTCTCCCCCCCGTGTCTCCCCCCCCGTCCCCCCTTTGTGTCTCTCCCCCCGTGTCTCCCCCCGTGTCCCCCCATATCTCCCACATGTCCCCCACGTCTTTCCCCCCACGTCTCCCCCATGTCTCCCCTATGTCCCCCCCACCCTCCATATCTCACCGTGCACCCCCCCCCATACCCCCCCTCCCCCCGTGTCCAGTGGAGGACCCCCAGGGTCTGCTGCTGCTGCGGCTGCTGTGTGTGGGTTGTGCTCCCTGCCACTGGAGCCGGCCTCTCCACTCGTGGCGTCCATGGGGCGCCTCTTCCACCCCGCTGCTTCGTGTGCGCCCAGTGCTTCCAGACCTTCCCAGACGGACTCTTCTACGAGGTCACGCCGTGATGGGGGGGGGGGGTCACGCGGGGGGTGGGGCGTGGGGGTCACGCGGGGGGTGTGGGGGTCACGGGGAGAGAGACGCGGGGAGAGACACGGGGAGAGACGCGGGGAGACATGAGGGGAGACATGGGGAGACGTGGGGAGAGGCACTGGGAGACTGGGAGAGACACGGGGAGAGACGCGGGGAGAGATACGGGGAGAGTGGGGAGAGACACGGGGAGAGACGCGGGGAGACATGAGGGGAGACATGGGGAGACGTGGGGAGAGGCACTGGGAGACATGGGGAGAGACACGGGAGAGACGCGGGAGAGATACGGGGAGAGTGGGAGAGACACGGGAGAGACGCGGGGAGAGACACGGGGAGACACGGGGAGAGACACTGGGAGATGCGGGGAAAGACACGTGGAGACGCTGGGAGACACGGAGAGACACGGGGAGAGACGCGGGTAGAGACACGGGGGACATGGGGAGACGCGGGGAAAGACACGGGGAGACGTTGGGAGACACTGAGAGACATGGGGATAGAGACGGAGAGAGACATGGGGAGAGATATGGAGGACAAACGGGGAGACACGGGGACATCCATTTCTGTTACAATAATGTTTGTCTGTGCGGTGTCTGTGTGGTGTCTGTGCGGTGTCTGTGTGGTGTCTGTGTGATGTCTGTGCGGTGTATCTGCGGTGTCTGTGCGGTGCAGTTCGAGGGGAGGCGATACTGTGAGCACGATTTCCAAATGCTCTTTGCTCCGTGCTGCGGAGAGTGCGGTACGGAGAGACACGGGGAGACACTCGGAGACACGGGGAGACACGGGGAGACACGGAGACTCACTGAGACACACGGGGAGACACGGGGAAGCACGGAGAGACACGGGGAGACACGGGAGACACGGGAAATAGGGACACACGGGGAGACACGGGGTCTCACTGGGAGACACGGGGAGACATGGGGACACACCGGGAGACACGGGGAGACACTGGGAGACACGGAGAGACACGGGAGACACGGGTCTCACTGGGAGACACGGGGAGACACGGTGACACACGGGAGACACGGTGACACACGGGGAGACACGGAGAGACACGGTTAGACACGGGGACACACCGGGAGACACGGGGAGAAACGGGGAGACACGGGGAGACACGGGGACACACGGACACACGGGGAGACACAGGGAGATACGGGGACACACAGGGAGATACGGGGAGACACGGGGTGACACGGGAGACACGAGGAGACACGAGGAGACACGGGGAGACACGGGGAGACACGGGAGACACGGGGAGACACGATGAGACACGAGGAGAAATGGGGAGACACGGGGAGACATGGTAACACACGGTGACACACGGGGAGACACGGTGACACATGGGGAGACACGGAGAGACACGGGGAGACACGGGGACACACCGGGAGACACGGGGAGACACGGGGAGACATGGTAACACACGGTGACACACGGGGAGACACGGTGACACACGGGGAGACACGGAGAGACACGGGGAGACACGGGGACACACCGGGAGACACGGGGAGACACGGGGACACACGGACACACGGGAGACACAGGGAGATACGGGGACACACAGGGAGATACGGGGAGACACGGGGTGACACGGGAGACACGAGGAGACACGGGAGACACGGGGAGACACGGGGAGACACGGGGTGACACGGCGTAGACATGGTAACACACGGAGACACACGGGGAGACAATGTTATATAACGACGCCACACCATTGTTCTGATCACGTGACTACGACGACGCCATTGTTATGATCACGTGACTACGACGACGCCATTGTTCTGATCACGTGACTATAATCACGTGACTATAACCACGTGACTATAACGACGTCGCTATTGCCGCCGCCGCCGCAGGGGAGTTCATAGCGGGCCGTGTGATTCGTGCTGCGGGCAGCGCCTGGCACCCGGCCTGCTTCTCCTGCCGGCGCTGCCGCTCCCCGCTGGCGGACGCCGGGTTCGTGCGCGCCGACGGCAGGTGGGAGCGCGCTTCCAGCTTCCCACTCACTTCTCACTCGCTTCCCTCTTGCCGTTTCCTGCTTGTCGCTCCCCACTCGCTCCCCACTCGCTTCCAGCTTCCCACTCGCTCCCCGCTCGCTTCCAGCTCGCTTCCAGCTTCCCACTCGCTCCCGCTCGCTTCCAGCTCGCTTCCAGCTTCCCACTCGCTCCCCGCTCGCTTCCAGCTCGCTTCCAGCTTCCCACTCGCTCCCCACTCGCTTCCAGCTCGCTTCCAGCTCGCTTCCAGCTTCCCACTCGCTTCCCACTCGTTCCCCACTCGCTTCCAGCTTCCCACTCGCTCCCCACTCGCTCCCCACTCGCTTCCAGCTTCCCACTCGCTCCCCACTCGCTTCCCACTCGCTCCCCACTCGCTATGTATATATATGTGTGTATATGTATATATGTGTGTATATGTATATATGTGTGTGTGTGTTCGGGTGGTCTCGCCGCTCCCAGCAACCTGTGCCACTCGTGTGGTGATGAGCAGCGGTGGCGAGGCTCCCAGCGCCACCGCTGCCACCGCTGCCACCGTTCCATCGACGAAGAGCCCCTCTTGGTGGGCGGAGAGCCTCACCACGCTCACCACTTCAACTGCTCCCAGTGTGGGTGAGCGTACACACACACACCTACACACACACACACACACACCTACACATACACCTACACACACACCTACACACACACACCTACATACCTACACACACGAGCCTCACCACGCTCACCACTTTAACTGCTCCCAGTGTGGGTGAGCATACACACACACCTACACCTACACACACACCTACACACACACCTACACACCTACACACACGAGCCTCACCACGCTCACCACTTTAACTGCTCCCAGTGTGGGTGAGCATACACACACCTACACCTACACACACACACACCTACACACAACAACAACAACCGCCGTTCGCCACTAAGTGGCGGTGACGTCACCACGACGCTTGTGCCAGGCCAAGTGCACCTTGAGGCCACGTGAAGTGTCGAACACCCGCTGGCAGGAGGTCACGGGGCAGACCCAGCAGGTGCCACGGGTCGACTGACCGAGATGACCGAGATGACTGGCTGATGCACCACCTGTGCCCCCTACTGTACCAACTTGCTGTGCTTTAGCCACCAGGCGCTCCGCTCGTTGTTGTGAGTGTCGCTCCTCCGCCCTCCGTTGTTGTTGGAGGGCGACTGCCTCCAACTGCCCAGTAGCGTCCTTCACGAGCCTCCTCCACTGAGGCCGATCTTGACACCGCTGGTACCAGTCATCGGCAAGTCCACTCAGCTCCACGTCCTCCAGTACCACATCACTCCATCTCCTCTCTAGCCCGTGCCACGCCAGTTTAGCCCCCTCGATCCGGCCGAACAAATCTGATTAGGCATGCGGTGGCTGGGCAGGCGGGCTACATGACCCAGCCAACGCAGCCTTGCCTGCCGGAGGAGCTTACCGATGGGACTTTGCCCAGATCTTTTAAGGATTTGTGAGCTCCTCACACAATCCAGCCTGGTTAAACCAGGATGGATCGTAGGCTGGCCAGCCTAAATGTTTCCACACGTACACACACACACGTACACACACACACCTACACACACACACAAAAGATAACAAAGATCCCCGTATAGCCTTCACAGACTGTAGGGGCAAGTGCTGTTAGCGAGCACCTATGAAGGCCAGAACGGTACACGAGGGGGTGGGTGGCCAGCACCACGCCCGACCGCCTTTGTCTCCCTAGCGGCGATGTTTACACATCGCACCAGGTACTCATTTGAGGCTGAGTTGACCTAGGGAAGGCCCAGGACCGGTTCAAATAATCGTCACTGGTGTTTGCCGTGAGGGAATCGAACCCGGGTCGCCAGGTTCGTAGCGCAGCGCGCTAACCACTACATTACCGCTCCCCACCTCCACACCAACACACACACCTACACACACATGTACACACACACACCTACACACACATGTACACACACACACCTACACACACACGTACACACACGTACACACACACCTACACACACACGTACACACACACATAAACCAGGCGAGGTAGTCAACATCTCCTAGTGATGATGCTGCACCACCGCTTCCAACACCACTACCACCACCGCCATCACCACCGCCTCCACCACCATCACCGCCATCTCCATCACCACCATCACCGCCATCTCCACCACCACCATCATCTCCACCACCTCCACTACCATCTCCACCACCACCACCACCACCATCTCCACCACCACCTCCACCACCACCTCCATCACCATCTCCACCACCACCACTACTACCTCCATCACCACCAGGAACACCACCACCATCTCCACCACCACCAGCTCTACCACTACCTCCTCTACACCACCACCGTCAGCTTGACGTCTACGCGTCTGCATGTGTGGGGTTGTGGTGGCGATGGTGGTGAGTGGGGGTGGTGGTGGTGAGTGGCGGTGGTGGCGGTGGTGAGCAGTGGTGGCGATGGGCGGTGGTGGTGGTGGTGAGTGGTGGTGAGCGGGGGTGGTGGTGGTGAGCGGGGTGGCGGTGGTGAGTGGTGGTGAGTGGCGGTGGTGGCGGTGGTGAGCAGTGGTGGCGATGGGCGGTGGTGGTGGTGAGTGGTAGTGAGCGGGGGTAGCGGTGGTGAGTGGTGGTGCTGGTGGTGAGTGGCGGTGGTGGTGGTGAGTGGTGGTGGTGGTGAGCGGTGGTGGTGGTGAGTTTGCGGTGGTGAGCGGCGGTGGCGGTGGTGAGCGGCGGTGGTGCTGGTGGTGAGCGGTGGTGGTGGTGAGTTGCGGTGGCGAGTGGTGGCAGTGGTGAGCGGTGGTGCTGGTGGTGAGCGGTGGTGGTGGTGAGTTGTGGTGGTGAGCGGCGGTGGCGGTGGTGAGCGGCGGTGGTGGTGAGCGGCGGTGGTAGTGGTGAGCAGCGGTGGTAGTGGTGAGTGGCGGTAGCGGTGGATGGTGAGCGGTGGTGGTGGTGAGTGGCGGTGGTGAGTGGGGGTGTTGGTGAGTGGGGCTGGTGGTAGTGAGCAGTGGTGGTAGTGGTGAGTGGCGGTAGCGGTGGATGGTGAGCGGTGGTGGCGGTGAGTGGCGGTGGTGAGTGGGGGTGTTGGTGAGTGGGCTGGTGGTGGTGAGCAGTGGTGGTAGTGGTGAGTGGCGGTAGCGGTGGATGGTGAGCGGTGGTGGTAGTGGTGAGTGGCGGTAGCGGTGGATGGTGAGCGGTGGTGGCGGTGAGTGGCGGTGGTGAGTGGGGGTGTTGGTGAGTGGGGCTGGTGGTGGTGAGCAGTAGTGGTGAGTGGCGGTAGCGGTGGATGGTGAGCGGTGGTGGCGGTGAGTGGCGGTGGTGAGTGGGGGTGTTGGTGAGTGGGGCTGGTGGTGGTGAGCAGTAGTGGTGAGTGGCGGTAGCGGTGGATGGTGAGCGGTGGTGGCGGTGAGTGGCGGTGGTGAGTGGGGGTGTTGGTGAGTGGGGCTGGTGGTGGTGAGCAGTAGTGGTGAGTGGCGGTAGCGGTGGATGGTGAGCGGTGGTGGCGGTGAGTGGCGGTGGTGAGTGGGGTGTTGGTGAGTGGGCTGGTGGTGGTGAGCAGTAGTGGTGAGTGGCGGTAGCGGTGGATGGTGAGCGGTGGTGGCGGTGAGTGGCGGTGGTGAGTGGGGTGTTGGTGAGTGGGGCTGGTGGTGGTGAGCAGTAGTGGTGAGTGGCGGTAGCGGTGGATGGTGAGCGGTGGTGGCGGTGAGTGGCGGTGGTGAGTGGGGGTGTTGGTGAGTGGGGCTGGTGGTGGTGAGCAGTAGTGGTGAGTGGCGGTAGCGGTGGATGGTGAGCGGTGGTGGCGGTGAGTGGCGGTGGTGAGTGGGGGTGTTGGTGAGCGGCGGTGGTGGCGGTGAGTGGCGGTGGCGGTGCTGAGCGGCGGTGGTGAGTGGTGGTGGCGTTGAGTGGCAGTGCTGCTGGTGAGCGGTGAGCGTCGGTAGTGGTGTTGGTGAGCGGTGAGCGTCGGTGGTGCTGTTGGTGAGCGGTGATCTCCTCCTCCTCCCCGGGCAGCAAGGAGCTGAGTGCCGGCGCGGCGCGTGAGGCTCCCGGCGTCGCCGCGGGGCCGCTGCTGCTGTGCCTGCCGTGCCACGACAAGAGCGCCGTACCCATCTGTGCCGCCTGCCGCAGGCCCGTGGAGGAGCGAGTCGTCAACGCGCTGGGCAAGCAGTGGCACGTGGAGGTGGGGGGGGGGGGTGGGGGGGGGTGGTGGTGGTTGACGTGGTGGTGGTGGAGGTGGTGGAGGTGGTGGAGATGCTGGCAGTGGTGGTGGCGGTAGTTGTGGCTGTGGTGGCAGTGCTGGTAGTGACGGTAGCGGTGGTGGTGGTAGTGGTGGTGGCGGTAGTGGTGGTGGCGTTGGCGGTAGCAGTACCAGTGGCAGTGGTGGTGACAGTAGCGGTGGTAGTGGTGGCGACGGTGGTGGTGATGGTGGTGGCGATGGTGGTGGCGACGTAGTAGTGGCAGTGACGGTAGCGGTGGTGGTGGTGACGGTGGTAACGGTAGCATCAGTGGTTGGTGGTGGCGGTGGCGGTGGCGGTGGTGGTGGTGGCGGTGGTGGCGGTGGTGATGGTGGCGGTGGTGACGGTGGCGGTGGTGACGGTAGCGGTGGTGGTGGTGGTGGCGGTGGTGACGGAGGTTGCGGTGGTGACGGTGGCGGTGGTGGCAGTGGCAGTGACGGTAGCAGTGGTGCTGGTGGCAGTGGTGGTGGTGACGGTGGTGAATGGCGGTGGTGGTGACGGTGGTGACGGTAGCAGCGGTGGTGGTGGTGACGGTGGTGGTGGTGACGGTGGTGACGGTGGCAGTGATGGAGTCCACAGTGACTCCCCTCCGTTTGCACCACGGCCGTAGCGACGCGTCCACAGTTTAAACAAAAAACAAAACAACGATTTTCATATCTGTGGCCGTGAGAGCTCCGAGCCGCGATGCATTCGGAGCGACGTCCCTGCCGCCTGACTGAGCCGGCCACTAGGTCGACTCAGCCTCAACCGAGTGCCTGGTATAGCGGTGTGTAGTAAACATCGCAACTGGGGAGACAAAGGCGGCCGGGCGTGGTGCTGGCCACCCACCCCGGCTGGCGGCCTTCGTAGATTCTGCTGCTCACTGTGACAGCACTTGCCCCGACGGTCTGCGAAGGCTACGCGGGTGACCTTTGCATTTGCCTTGGCGGCGTGTGTGCAGCACTTTGTGTGCGCCAGGTGTGAGAAGCCGTTCTTTGGCACCCGCCACTACGAGCGGAGGGGGCTGGCGTACTGCGAGTCTCACTACAACCAGGTGAGTGTGTCGCTACAGGTGAGGCTACAGGTGAGGCTACAGGTGTGACTACAGGTGAGACTACAGGTGAGACTACTCACCTGTAGTCTCTACTCACTACAACCAGGTGAGTCTGTCGCTACAGGTGACACTACAGGTGAGGCGAACACTACAGGTGAGACTACAGGTGAGACTACAGGTGACACTACAGGTGAGGCTACAGGTGAGACTACAGGTGAGACTACTCACCTGTAGTCTCTACTCGCTACAATCAGGTGAGGCGAACACTACAGGTGTTAGACTCACTACAGGTGAGACTCACTACAGGTGAGGCTCACTACAGGTGGACTACAGGTGTTAGACTCACTACGATCAGGTGAGTCTATCGCTACAGGTGAGACTACAGGTGAGACTACAGGTGTTAGACTCACTACAGGTGTTAGACTCACTACAATCAGGTGAGTCTCACACTACAGGTGAGACTACAGGTGTTAGACTCACTACAATCAGGTGAGTCGAACACTACAGGTGACACTACAGGTGAGACTACAGGTGAGACTACAGGTGAGACTACTCACCTGTAGTCTCTACTCACTACAACCAGGTGAGTCTCACACTACAGGTGACACTACAGGTGAGGCGAACACTACAGGTGACACTATAGGCGAGACTACAGGTGTTAGACTCACTACAGGTGTTAGACTCACTACAACCAGGTGAGTCTCACGCTACAGGTGAGACTACAGGTGAGGCGAACACTACAGGTGAGACTACAGGTGAGACTACAGGTGAGACTACAGGTGTTAGACTCACTACAATCAGGTGAGTCGAACACTACAGGTGAGACTCACTACAGGTGATGCCGTGGGACAATGCATTGTAGAAGGATATAGTGTGGTGTAGTAGTATGTAGTATAGTAGTGTATAATGTAGTGTAGTAGTGTATAATGTAGTTGAGTAGTGTGTAATGTAGTAGTGTATAATGTAGTGGAGTGGTATATAGTAGTGCAGTATGTGCCTCCCCTAGGTCGACTCAGCCTGAAATGAGTACCCGGTGCGGTGTGTAGTAAACATCGCAACTAACAGCACTTGCCCGACAGTCTGTTAGAGGCTACACGGGGGACCTTTGTCTGTGTGTCTATAGGTGCTGCTCGCTACTCGCAGCACTTTCCCCACAGCCTGTTAGAGGCTACACAGGTGACCTTTGTCTTTGCGGGGGGGGGGGGTGAGGGCTAGTCACGTGAGAGGCTGTGTCTGCCCACAGATGTTTGGAGACGTCTGCTACCACTGCAACCACGTCATCGGAGGGGATGGTGAGCCAACGTCAGAGCACCGTCGTCATCGTCGTCATCGTCACCATCATCGTCGTCATCGTTGTCATTGTCATCATCACCATCGTCATCGTCATCATCGTCATCATCGTCATCATCACCATCGTCATCATCACCATCGTCATCGTCATCATCGTCGTTATCGTCATCGTCGTCATCGTCATCGTTGTCATTGTCATCATCACCATCGTCATCGTCATCATCACCATCGTCATCATCACCATCGTCATCGTCATCATCACCATCGTCATCGTCATCATCGTCGTTATCGTCACCATCATCATCGTCATCATCGTCATTATTACCATCGTCATCGTCATGGTCGTCATCATCACCATCGTCATCGTCATCATCGTCGCCACTGTGACTACCATCAATAGCATCGTCCCGTGCGTGTCTCCACGTGTCTCAGTGTCACCGTGTGTCTCCGCGTGTCTCTGACGTCTCAATGTCCCCGCGTGTCTCCACGTGTCTCAGTGTCCCAATGTGTCTCCGCATGTCTCCGCTTGTCTCAATGTTCCCGTGTATCCACGTGTGTCTCCGTGTGTCTCCGCGTGTCTCTGCGTGTCCTAATGTCTCCGTGTGTCTCCACGTGTCACAATGTCCCCGTGTTTCTCCATGTGTCTACCGCATGTCTCAATGTCCCGCGTGTCTCCGCGTGTCTCAGTGGTGTCTGCGCTGAACAAGGCCTGGTGCATCTCCTGCTTCTGCTGCTCCACGTGTAGCACCCGGCTCACGCTCAGTAAGAGCCTCACGTCATCAGCGACATCGCCATCAGCATCGTCACCATCATAGCAAACGCCATCAGCTTGTCTTCTGGGTGGGCGTTGAATTAACAGCTCCTGACTGTGCCCAGCGATTCCTAGCACTCCCTGCCATTGACCATGCCAGCCGATGCCACGCACAGAGGTCCACAGGCCGACACAGAGACCCACAGGCAGACATGGAGACCCATGGACTCACACAGAGGTCCACATGCTCACACAGAGGCCCACAGTCTCACACAGAGGCCTACAGATTCACACAGAGGCCCACAGTTTCACACAAAGGCCCACAGTCTCGCACAGAGGCCTACAGATTCACACAGAGGCCCACGGACTCACACAGAGGTCCACGGGCTCACACAGAGGCCACGGGCTCACATCGAGGCCCACAGCCTCACACAGAGACCCACGGCCTCACACAGATTAACTGATGCGGTGTGTAAACATCGATACTGGAGAGACAAAGGTGGCCCGGTGTGGTGTTGGCCACCCACCCCTCGTGTGCCACAGTGCCGGCCGTCATAGGTGCTGCAACAGTCTGTTAAGGCTATACGGGGGGGGGGGTTCTTTGTCTTGTGTGGGTAGCAGTAGCACAGTGGTTAGTGGTTAGCGCCAAACCCGGCGTCCCGAGTTCGAGTCCCGCTCGCGGTCACTAAGAACACCGGTGGCAAATAAACCCGTAGCAAACCCTTGCCACAACACTAGCCTGGTGCGGCCTGTTCGGAAGCCTTATGCGTGGGGGGGGGGGCGATCTTTGTCTTTGCGCAGGAACCGCTTTGTGGAGTTCGACATGAAGCCCGTGTGCAAGCGCTGCTACGAGAAGTTTCCCCTCGAGATGAAGAAACGCCTCAAGCGCCTCTCTCGCATGGCCGTGAGCAAGTGACGTGACGTTGGGAAGGGGAGGCGACTTCATGGCTGACGAGGGGGGTGACAAGATGGCTGACGAGGGGGCGACTTCATGGCTGACGAGGGGGGTGACAAGATGGCTGACAAAGGGGGCGACAAGATGGCTGACGAGGGGGGTGACAAGATGGATGATGAGGGGGTGACAAGATGGCTGACAAGGGGTGACAAGATGGTTGACGAGGGGGGCGACAAGATGGATGATGAGGGGGGTGACAAGATGGATGATGAGGGGGTGACAAGATGGATGACGAGGGGGGGTGACAAGATGGCTGACAAGGGGGTGACAAGATGGTTGACGAGGGGGGCGACAAGATGGATGATGAGGGGGGTGACAAGATGGCTGACGAGGGGGGCGACAAGATGGCTGACGAGGGGGCGACAAGATGGCTGACGAGGGGGTGACAAGATGGATGACGAGGGGGGTGACAAGATGGCTGACAAGGGGGGTGACAAGATGGCTGACGAGGGGGGTGACAAGATGGATGACGAGGGGGGTGACAAGGTGGCTGACGAGGGGGTGACAAGATGGCTGACGAGGGGGGTGACAAGGTGGCTGACAAACAGGGTGACAAGGTGGCTGACAAACGGGGTGACAAGGTGGCTGACGAGGGGGGGGTGACGAGGGGGACAAGATGGCTGACGAGGGGTGACAAGATGGCTGACGAGGGGGTGACAAGATGGCTGACGAGGGGGTGACAAGATGGCTGACGAGGGGTGACAAGATGGCTGACGAGGGGGGTGACAAGATGGCTGATGAGGGGGTGACAAGATGGCTGACGAGGGGGTTTCAAGATGGATGACGAGGGGGTGACGAGATGGATGACGAGGGGGTGACAAGATGGATGACGAGGGGGTGACAAGATGGCTGACGAGGGGGTGACAAGGTGGCTGACAAACGGGGTGACAAGGTGGCTGACGAGGGGGTGACAAGATGGCTGACGAGGGGTGACAAGATGGCTGACGAGGGGGTGACAAGATGGCTGACGAGGGGGGTGACAAGATGGCTGACGAGGGGTGACAAGATGGCTGACGAGGGGGTGACAAGATGGCTGACGAGGGGGTGACAAGATGGCTGACGAGGGGGGTGACAAGATGGCTGATGAGGGGGGTGACAAGATGGATGACGAGGGGGGTGACAAGATGGCTGACGAGGGGGGTGACAAGGTGGCTGACAAACGGGGTGACAAGGTGGCTGACGAGGAGGGTGACAAGATGGCTGACGAGGGGGTGACAAGATGGCTGACGAGGGGGGTGACAAGATGGCTGATGAGGGGGTGACAAGGTGGCTGACAAACGGGGTGACAAGATGGCTGACAAAGGGGTGACAAGATGGCTGACGAGGGGGTGACAAGGTGGCTGACAAACGGGGTGACAAGATGGCTGATGAGGGGGTGACAAGATGGCTGACAAACGGGGTGACAAGATGGCTGACAAGGGGGCGACAAGATGGCTGACGAGGGGGTGACAAGATGGCTGACGAGGGGGGCGACAAGATGGATGATGAGGGGGTGACAAGATGGCTGACGAGGGGACAAGGGGGCGACAAGATGGCTGACAAGGGGGTGACAAGATGGCTGACAAGGGGACAAGGGGGGCGACAAGATGGCTGACGAGGGGTGACAAGATGGCTGACGAGGGGACAAGGGGGCGACAAGATGGCTGACGAGGGGTGACAAGATGGCTGACAAGGGGGTGACAAGATGGCTGACAAGGGGGGTGGCAAGATGGCTGACAAGGGGGTAACAAGATGGCTGACGAGGGGGTGACAAGATGGCTGACGAGGGGGGTGACAAGATGGATGACGAGGGGAGCAACAAGATGGCTGACAAGGGGGGTGACAAGATGGCTGACGAGGGGGCGACAAGATGGATGATGAGGGGGTGACAAGATGGCTGACAAGGGGGCGACAAGATGGCTGACGAGGGGGGTGTTTGCGGACAGGACGCGGATCACGGTTATCCGACCTCGACGCGTGCGCCCATACCTGCTGAAGGAACGGACTGACGAGGGGGTGACAAGATGGCTGACGAGGGGGGTGACAAGGTGGCTGACAAACGGGGTGACAAGATGGCTGACAAACGGGGTGACAAGATGGCTGACGAGGGGGTGACAAGGTGGCTGACAAACGGGGTGACAAGATGGCTGACGAGGGGGTGACAAGATGGCTGACAAACGGGGTGACAAGATGGCTGACAAGGGGGGCGACAAGATGGCTGACGAGGGGGTGACAAGATGGCTGACGAGGAGGGCGACAAGATGGATGATGAGGGGGGTGACAAGATGGCTGACGAGGGNACAAGGGGGGCGACAAGATGGCTGACAAGGGGTGACAAGATGGCTGACAAGGGGACAAGGGGGCGACAAGATGGCTGACGAGGGGGTGACAAGATGGCTGACAAGGGGACAAGGGGGCGACAAGATGGCTGACGAGGGGGTGACAAGATGGCTGACGAGGGGACAAGGGGGGCGACAAGATGGCTGACGAGGGGGTGACAAGATGGCTGACAAGGGGGTGACAAGATGGCTGACAAGGGGGGTGGCAAGATGGCTGACGAGGGGGGTAACAAGATGGCTGACGAGGGGGTGACAAGATGGCTGACGAGGGGGTGACAAGATGGATGACGAGGGGAGCAACAAGATAGCTGACAAGGGGGGTGACAAGATGGCTGACGAGGGGGCGACAAGATGGCTGACGAGGGGGGTGTTTGCGGACAGGACGCGGATCACGGTTATCCGACCTCGACGCGTGCGCCCATACCTGCTGAAGGAACGGAACGGGAGGATTTCTCCACGAATCTGGCCGCCGCCTGATGATGCCGGTTGTAATTGGTGGCGAAACGTCGTAACTCGGATTGTTAATGTTGTGGATTTGGTCTCCAACACACAGCAACCGGTTAGTGCTGTACTAGTAACGAATTGTAAATGTTGTAGTGGGTTTAACTCTCCAACACACAGCAACCGTTAGTGCTGTACAAGTAACGAATTGTAAATGTAGTAGTGGGTTTAACTCTCAACACACAGCAACCGGTTAGTGCTGTACTAGTAACGAATTGTAAATGTTGTAGTGGGTTTAGCTCTTCAACACACAGCAACCAGTTAGTGCTGTACTAGTAACGAATTGTAAATGTTGTAGTGGGTTTAACTCTCCAACACACAGCAACCGGTTAGTGCTGTACTCGTAACGAATTGTAAATGTTGTAGTGGGTTTAACTCTCTAACACACAGCAACCGGTTAGTGCTGCACGAGTAACGAATTGTAAATGTCGTAGTGGGTTTAACTCTCCAACACACAGCCACCGGTTAGTGCTGTACTACCAGTTGAAAGGGTAAAAACCTACTACTATTTTGCCACTGGTAAAGATGTCTCATAGTGTAAATGCTTACCCCGAGCTCTCAATACTCTGATATTGCGTTGTTTTTGAGTTGTACGCCTTTTGGCGTCATCTGTCCAACACCAATGGAGACTAGGCTCTAAGAAAAGCTGTCACGGGTGTAGACCAATCAACTTCAAGGACAGTGCATACATTATCAGAGTTGTTTCTTTTTGTTTGCATTTTGACTGCTTGTGTTGAAATGGTAAAAACCTACTACTACACAGCAACCGGTTAGTGCTGTACTAGTAACGAATTGGCTACGAACAGTTTCCGTGACAAACCCATTATTACTAATTGACTGTGTCGAGTGGTGGCGGGTTTAACGACACATTTCTATTTACGCGATGTAACCCAAAAAAAACCTATATTATGGTTATGCATACCTGTCAACCCTCATCAGTAGTAGTAGTACTAACTAGTAGTAGTTGTAGTAGTCGTTATAACGGCAGCGTGAGCGTTCCGAGTTATGCGGGGACTCGTACAAGCTCTAGTATAGTAACACATATATATTATCACATATATACTCACACATATATACAACAACAACCGCCATTCACCACTAAGTGGTGGTGACGTCACCACGACGCTTGTGCCAGGCCATGTGCACCTTGAGGCTACCACGTGAAGTGTCGAACGCCCGCTGGCAGGAGGTCACGGGGCAGACCCAGCAGGTGCCACGGGTCGACTGACCGAGATGACCGAGATGACTGGCTGATGCACCACCTGTGCCCCTACTGTACCAACTTGCTGTGCTTTAGCCACCCGGCGCTCCGCTCGTTGTTGTGAGCGTCGCTCCTCCGCCCTCCGTTGTTGTTGGAGGGCGACTGCCTCCAACTGCCCAGTAGCGTCCTTCACGAGCCTCCTCCACTGAGGCCGATCTTGACACCGCTGGTACCAGTCATCGGCACATATACACACACACATATATACTCATATATATACAGAGTCCTTAAAAAAAAAACTGTGAACACTTCTGCTGAGATTTCGCAACAGAAACCACGATGGGTGTGGTGATTCGGGCTCTGCTAAGACCACCGGGAAAAGATTCGCGGCACGCGGTGACAGCCATGGCGAGTAGCTTGTTTGAAACTGTTAAACGGTACTTTCGTCATCGCATTATGGTCTATTATTATTATATGATAATTGTTTTTTTAACCCTTTTATCTGGCAACAAAACTGACGCCTTTTTTATTTTCTTTCAGTTTTATTGCCAGATAAAAGGGTAAAAAAAAAATCAATGATCACATTTTGCTACTGGCAAAGGAGGTTCCAATGGTCTATTTTTAAAATCCTTTATATTAAGTTCGCTTGCTTGCTTACGACCGTGCAAATCTTTCGGTCGTTTTTAACCCGCTTCCCGTGATCCAATCGAGCTGACATTTTTCACACAGACTTGTTGTGCGTGACAATGAATGTCGTAAAAAAAANTTAAAAATTTTTACACTCTTTAGGACAAAATATTATATTTAATTACCAATTGCTTAATGGTGCAATGCAATCATCTGACCCATAGGTGGCAGCCGTCTCAAGCCAGAGGACGAGAGGACTCTAGCCGCCACGCATATAAAGGATTTATAGTGAAAAACTTTGTTTTTACGGGTTATACTTGTTATTATTACCACATCCGTTCTTTTCCATTAAAAACCGTGAGTCCCATATAAGTGTCGGCATTTTTTAATCTTAAAGTTCGCTTGTTGCTGCTTGCGTGCTTGCTTGCGTCTTGCTTGCTTGCGTGCTTGCTTGCGCTTACGTGCTTGCTTGCTTGCTTACTGCAGGGTTTTTTCTTCCTGATCCAATCGGTGAATTCACACAGAAGACAATTAATGTTCGTGAAAATTTTAAAATAAAAAAATTAAATATTTCTTACCAAGTTTCGGCCACAACCCAAGCAGCCACTCACCAGAGGACGGAGGACTCTAGCCGCCACGCATATAAAGGTAGTGAAAAACTTTGTTTTTACGGGTTATACTTATTTGTTGTTGAAGCACCCTGTAGGTACACTAATACATCTAACACACACATATCTACTCACGTATATATAGACTCATAGTCTCTGGCTCTGTCGGTAAAGTCTCAGAGGTAGAAGAAGAAAAATCATGAAAGAAAACGACGTTTCGGTCGCAACGCAAGCGTCCGTCATCAGGTGAGAAAGAATCGATCAGCTGCTGTGGCTTTATATAGGCACGGGGGGAGGGGGGAGGGGGGGTAGAGTGGGGGCTGGAGGTCACGGGGGGTGGATGGGGTCACGCGGGGAGGAGGTCACGGGGGGGAGGGGCGAGGGGTTTGACGTCGCTTTCCTTTCATTCTATCTACCCACGGGACTTTGCCGAAAGAGTCAGAGAGCATTGATTCATGCAGTCACGAAAGCTTCAAATCAAGATTAAACTGGTCGGAACCTCCTGGTTACACCAGCCCACAGGGGATTATTGTGTCCGTCCGTCGTGCAGGGAGGGGCTGGGTGGGGTGGGAGGGGTGGGGAGGGGAGGGTGGGAGGGGCTGGGTGGGCTGGGTGGGGAGGGTGGGGAGGGGCTGGGTGGGGAGGGGCTGGGTGGGGAGGGTTGGTCACCCCGTGGTGCCCTTATAAAACTCAACGTGTAACCTACTCACGCCGGCTTGTGCCCGCCCTCACAGTCGGGCATATTGGCGGAATACACCAACACACTACACTATACACTACACTATACACTACACTACACATTACACTACACACCACACTGCACAACACACTACACTACACATTACACTACACACTACACTATACATTACACTATACATTACACTACACATTACACTACACACCACACTGCACTACACACTACACTACACACTACACTACACACTACACTATACACTACACACTACACTACACACTACACACTACACTACACACTACACAACACACTACTACACTACACACTACACTACACACTACACTACACACTACACTACACACTACACTATACACTACACACTACACATTACACTACACAACACATTACACTACACACTACACTAACACACACACTACACACTNCACTACACACTACTACACACTACACACTACACTACCACACACTATACACTACACACTACACTACACACTACACTACACACTATACACTACACACTACACATTACACTACACACTACACACCACACTGCACTACACACTACACTACACATTACACTACACATTACACTACACACTACACACCACACTACACTACACACTACACACGCAGTGCTGCCCCGAGGCTGCCGCAGATTTTTAATCTGCCGCGTTTCGCCCGCTGAGGACAGAACAATTTGTGAGGGGGGCGGGGCGGTGGGTGGAGGGGGGAGGCACCTCCCCCTCTCCCCCCTCCCCCTCTCCCCCTCTCCCCCCCTTCCCCCCCTCCCCCCTTACCCCCATTCCCCCCTCCCCCCTTCCCCCCTCCCCCCTTCCCCCCCTCCCCCCTTCCCCCCCTCCCCCCATTCCCCCCTTCCCCCCCTCCCCCCCTTCCCCCCCTTCCCCCTCCCCCCTTCCCCCCTCCCCCCCTCCCCCCTCCCCCCCCGCCCCCTTCCCCCCCCCCCCCCCCCCCCCCCTTCCCCCCCCCCTTCCCCCCTCTCACCCTTCACCCTCCCCTCACCCCTCCCCTCACCCTCCCCTTCACCCCTCCCCCCTCTCCCCCTCCCCCCTCTCCCCCCTCCCCCTCTCCCCTCTCCCCCCCTCCCCCTCTCCCCCTTCCCCTCCCCTCTCACCCTCCCCCTTCACCCCTCCCCCTCACCCCTTCCCCTCTCCCCTCTCCCCCCTCCCCTCTCCCCCCTCCCCTCTCCCCCTCCCCTCTCCCCCTCCCCCTCTCCCCCTCCCCTCTCCCCCTCCCCCTCTCCCCCTCCCTCCCCCCTCTCCCCCCTCCCCCTCTCCCCCCTCCCCCCTCCCCCCTCCCCCCCTCCCCTCTCCCCCCTCCCCCTCTCCCCCTCTCCCCCCTTCCCCCCTCCCCCCTTACCCCCCCCCCCCTCCCCCCTTCCCCCCCCCCCTTCCCCCCCTCCCCCATTCCCCCCCCCCCTTCCCCCCCTCCCCCCCTCCCCCCCTCCCCCTCCCCCCCTCCCCCCCNTCCCCCCCTCCCCCCTTCCCCCCCTCCCCTCCCCCCTCCCCCCCTTCCCCCCCCCTTCCCCCCTCTCACCCTTCACCCTCCCCCTCACCCCTCCCCCTCACCCCTCCCCTTCCCCCTCCCCCCTCTCCCCCCTCCCCCCTCCCCCCTCCCCTCCCCCTCTCCCCCCTCCCCCCCTCCCCCCTCCCCCTCTCCCCCCCACCCTCCCCCCCTCCACCCTCCCCCTTCACCCCTCCCCCCTCACCCCCCCCTCTCCCCTCTCCCCCTCCCCCTCTCCCCCCTCCCCTCTCCCCCTCCCCTCCCCCTCCCCTCCCCTCCCCTCCCCCCTCCCCCTCCCCCCCTCCCCTTCCCTCCCCCCTCCCCCCTCCCCNCTCCCCCCTCCCCCTCTCCCCCTCCCCNCTCCCCCTCCCCTCCCCCCNCCCCCCCTCCCCCCCCCCCCCCCCCNTCCCCCCCCCCCTCCCCCCTCCCCCCCCNCCCCCCATCCCCCCNNCCCCTCCCCCCGTCCCCCTCCCCCCCCCCCCTCCCCNTCCCCTCCCCCCCTCCCCCCTCCCCCCTCCCCCCCCCCTCCCCCTCCCCCCCCCCCCCTCCCCCTCCCCCCCCCTCTCCCCCCNCCCCNCTCCCCCCCCCCTCTCCCCCTCCCCCNCCCCTCCCNTCCCCCCTCCCCCTCNCCCCCCCCTCNCCCCTCTCCCCTCCCCNTCCCCCTCCCCCCCCCCTCCCCCCCCTCCCCCTCCCCCTGCCCCNCCCCCCCCCTCCCCTCCCCCTCCCCNCCCCCCTCCCCTCCCCCTCCCCTCTCCCCCTCCCCCCTCTCCCCCTCCCCCTCCCCCCCCCCCTCCCCCTCCCCTCTCCCCCCCCCCCCTCCCCCTCCCCTTAACTCCCCNTCCCCCTCCCCCCCCCCTCCCCNCCCCNTGCTCCCCCCCTCCCCCCTCCCCCTCCCCNCCCCCCCCCCCCCCCCTCCCCCNTCCCCCCCCCCTCCCCCCCCCCCCCCCCCCCCTCTACCCCCCCCCNTACCCCCCCCCCCCCCCTCCCCNTCCCCCNCCCCTCCCTACCCCCCCCCCCTCTCCCCCTCCCCCTCCCCCTCCCCCTCCCCCTCCCCTCCCCCCTCCCCCCCCCCCCCCCCCCCCTCCCCCCCCCCCCCCCTCCCCTCCCCCCCCCCCCCCCTCCCCCCCCCCNCCCCCCCCCCCTCCCCCCCCCCCCCTCCCCCCTCCCCCNCTCCCCTCCCCCTCNCCCCCCTCCCCCTCCCCCCTCCCCCCCCCCCCCCCTCCCCCTCCCCCCTCCCCCCTCCCCTCCCCCCTCCCCCCCCCCCCCCCTCCCCCTCCCCCTCCCCCCTCCCCCCCCCCCTCCCCCCCCCCCCCCCCCTNCCCCCCTCCCCCCCCCTCCCCCCTCCCCCCCCCTCCCCCNTCCCCCTCTCCCCTCCCCTCTCCCCCTCCCCNTCCCCCTCCCCTCTCCCCCTCCCCCTCTCCCCCCCCCTCCCCCTCCCCCTCTGCCCCCNTCCCCCCCNTACCCCCTCTTCCCCCCCCCCTTCNCCCCCCCCCCCCCCCCTCACCCCTCCCCCTCCCTCCCCCCCCCCCT
Source organism: Lethenteron camtschaticum (assembly GCA_018977245.1). NCBI lineage: Eukaryota > Metazoa > Chordata > Hyperoartia > Petromyzontiformes > Petromyzontidae > Lethenteron > Lethenteron camtschaticum. The sequence goes on along the minus strand of WFAB01001830.1, from coordinate 12,202 downwards.
CCCCCCTCCCCCCCCCCTCCCCCTCTCCCCCCGCCCCCTCTCCCCCCCCCCNTCCCCCTCCCCCTCCCCCCTCCCCCCCCCCCCCCCTCTCCCCCTCCCCTCCCCCCTCCCCCTTCCCCTCCCCCCCCCCTCCCCCTCCCCCCTCTCCCCCTCTCCCCCTCCCCTCTCCCCCTCCCCCTCCCCCTCCCCCTCTCCCCCCGCCCCCTCCCCCCCCCTCCCCCCTCTCCCCCCTCCCCCCTCTCCCCTCCCCCCTCCCCCCTTCCCCCCTCCCCCTCTCCCCCCTCCCCCCTCCCCCCCCCCCCNTCCCCCTCCCCCTCTCCCCCTCCCCCTCTCCCCCTTCNCCCTCCCCCCCCTTCACCCTTCACCCTCCCCCTTCACCCCCTTCACCTAGGCCTCGGCAAGGCAAAAGTTAGAAGGTAAAAACAAGGAGGCTACCTTTACCCTCCCTACCTTTTGCCTTACCACAATACAATCACTCTACCCTACCTTCTACCCTTTAGCAGGTAAGGTAACAGGTAACAAGCAACGACCCTACCTTTTACCCTTACTCCATACAAATTACCCGATTAGAGGGTAATTACTAGGGAACTACTACACATGATAAAGGATTATAATGGTAAATGCTATAAGGTAGAGCGCTTTAATCATATAGAATACTCGCAATGATTCCAATTTTACACGATTTCTTTTAACTCACTCTGTTGTTGTTGTTGTATCCTCAAATCTTGTAACTCAATTTTAACCCACTTCCCAATGTGATATCGACTGGAAACTTGGTATACTTATGTCCTACTGATGACAACACTATATTCTATCATATGAAACATTATTCTTTGGTTCTTTCGGTAAAGTCACGTATAAAGATAAAATAATCAAGTAAATAATAGCACACGACATTTCGATTGCAACACAAGCAATCATCATATCTGTCTGCTTATATGTCTGTCTATAGTTTTCTGGTTAGATTTTATGTCGCTATTTCATTTATACCTGATGATGATTGCTTGTGTTGCAATCGAAACGTCGTATGCTATTATGTAATTTATTATTTTATCTTTAGACGTGACTTTACCGAAAGAACCAAAGAGTAATTCCTGCAGTCACGAAAACTCCAAAATTAAGATTGATATTAACATTCTTTTGTACACGTTATGTTTCGGCTTGGGTCGAATTGTCCACGCTCAACTCACGTTGGCTGTAAAAGCGTGTTTTTAAATAAAATAAAAATGTTACTTATTAAATGTAGGCCACGGACTGCACCACGGAGCTTTTAGCGGTCAACAAGGCACCGTGTTTACCGGGTAATACTGCGCGCTATCTTTATTGGTAGTACGTACATGTTGTTTATGCCATTTATTGTGAAAATTCCGTCACAGTTCCTATGACCACTGTTTCATCGCTTTCGAAAAGTGTATTGGTTTAGCCATGTTTGTGTTGTTGTAGTACAGAGTTAGACTGATGGCCTTAATCTAAGTTGTTTTGTTGTTGTTGTTGTTTAACTTTTATGGCTTTATTTTGGTGATTTCGAAAAGTGTATTGGTTTAGCCATGTTTGTGTTGTTGTAGTACAGAGTTAGACTGATGGCCTTAATCTAAGTTGTGTTGTTGTTGTTTGACTTTTATGGCTTTATTTTGGTGATTTCGAAAAGTGTATTGGTTTAGCCATGTTTGTTTGTTGTAGTACAGAGTTAGACTGATGGCCTTAATCTAAGTTGTCTTGTGGTTGTTGTTGTTTGACTTTTATGGCTTTATTTTGGTGATTTCGAAAAGTGTATTGGTTTAGCCATGTTTGTTTGTTGTAGTACAGAGTTAGACTGATGGCCTTAATCTAAGTTGTTTTGTGGTTGTTGTTGTTTGACTTTTATGGCTTTATTTTGGTGATTTCGAAAGTGTATTGGTTTAGCCATGTTTGTTTGTTGTAGTACGAGTTACTGATGGCCTTAATCTAAGTTGTCTTGTGTTTGTTGTTTGCTTTTTGGCTTTATTTTGGTGATTTCGAAAAGTGTATTGGTTTACATATTTGTTTGTTAGTACAGAGTTAGACTGATGGCCTTAATCTAATTGTTTGTGGTTGTTGTTGTTTGACTTTTTGGCTTTATTTTGGTATTTCGAAAAGTGTATTGNTTTAGCCATGTTTGTTTGTTGTAGTACAGAGTTAGACTGATGGCCTTAATCTAAGTTGCTTGTTGTGTTGTTTCTTGCTCCCACTGGATTTTTGCCACCGTTGGGTACGGTGTTTTTCCAATATTTGCTGTTTTTCTTGGATTTTATGTTTGCGCTCAACATAGTCACCTTAAGATGTTTTCACGAACATTGTTCATGTTTTTGTTTTTGTTTGTTCGGTTGCACCCGATTCAAGAGCCGAATGGCTCACAGGGTACCTAATACATGAACTTGAAAGCTTGAAACTACCCTACCAGGTAATAAGCTACCTTTACCCTGTACCCTTTGCCTTACCCCTATGTCGACATTTACCTTTACCCGGTAACAAGTNTAACCCGTAAAAACAAAGTTTTTCACTATAAATCCTTTATATGCGTGGCGGCTAGAGTCCTCTCGTCCTCTGGCTTGAGATGGCTGCCACCTATGGGTCAGATGATTGCATGGCAGCATTAAGCAATTGGTAATTAAATATTATTTTGTCCTAAAAGTGTAAAATTTTTGAAAAAAANTTTTCACGAACATTAATTGTCACGCACAACGAGTCTGTGTGGAAAATGTCAGCTCGATTGGATCACGGAAGTGGGTTAAAAAACGACCGAAAGATTTGCACGGTCCTAAGCAAGCAAGCAAGTGAACTTAATATAAAGGATTTAAAAAGGGTAAATTACCATACCTTGCCCAGGCCTATCACCACCCCTCTCCCCCTTCACTACACGTGCAGTAGCTACTACACGTGTATTAGCTACGACATCTTTTCGAGGCCACGTGGCATCTTGTTCCAGCCCATCGCATTAGGGCGAGTTGATGAAACGTTTGCCAAACTATAACAACGGGCTGATTTTTAAGTTGATAATTTTGCATGGCCCGCTAATGATGTTAGAAATATCCAAATGGCACTTGGCAGAACAAAAGGTCCCCCACCCCTGGGCTAGACAGTGACACACACAACACTAAGTGGTGGCGACGTCACCACGACGCCTGTGCCAGGCTAGGTGCACGTTAAGGCTACCACGTGAAGTGTCGAACGCCCGCCGGCAGGAGGAGGTCACGGGACAGACCCTGCAGGTGCCATGGGTCGACTGACTGAGATGAGTAGCCGATGCACCACCTGTGCCCCTTACTGTGCCAACTCGCTGTGCTTTAGCCACCCGGCGCTCCGCTCGTTGTTGTGAGCATCGCTCCTCCTGTTGCTGGAGGGCGACTGCCTCCAACTGCCCAAGTAGCCTCAAGGTGCATCTAGCCTGGCACTGCCCAGCAGTAGCGGCGTTCTTCACGAGCCTCCTCCTCCATAGAGGCCGATCTTGACACCGCTGGCAGCGCTCATCAGCAAGTCCACTCAGCTCCACGTCTTCCTGTATCACTCAGCTCCACGTCCTCCTGTACCACTCAGCTCCACGTCCTCCTGTACCACTCAGCTCCACGTCTNGTACCACTCAGCTCCACGTCCTCCTGTACCACTCAGCTCCACGTCCTCCTGTACCACTCAGCTCCACGTCCTCCTGTACCACTCAGCTCCACGTCCTCCTGTATCACTCAGCTCCACGTCCTCCTGTACCACTCAGCTCCACGTCTTCTGTACCACTCAGCTCCATCTCCTGTCCACTCAGCTCCACGTCCTCCTGTACCACTCAGCTCCACGTCCTGTACCACTCAGCTCCGTCCTCCTGTACCACTCACTCCAGCCTCGCACCATTCANCTCCACGTCCTCCTGTACACTCANCTCCACGTCCTCTGNACNACTCACTCCACGTCCTNCTGTACCACTCACTCACGTCCTCCTGTACACACACTCACTCCTCACCACTCACTCCACGTCCTCACACTCACCCACGTCACACTCACTCCACGTCCTCCTGTACCACTCAGCTCCACGTCCTCCTGTATCACACACTCACTCCCCTGTACCACTCACTCACCCTCCTGCACACTCANCTCCACTCTTCCTGNACACATCANCTCACGTCCTCACACATCANCTCCACGTCCTCCTACNACTCACTCCACGTCCTCCTGTACNACTCACTCCACTCTTCCTGTACCACTCACNACACTCCTCCTGTACCACTCAGCTCACTCCTGACCACACACTCCACGTCCTCCTCACACTCACTCCACGTCCTCCTCACCACTCAGCTCCACGTCCTTCTGACCACTCACCCACGTGTTCTTTCACACACAGTTCCACTCTCTCCACCCGTGCCACGCCCTCAGCCCCANCTCGGCCGAACAGAATCTCATGCGGGCTCACCCAGCCTGNCACACATTCACACACACACTCACACACACTCTCTCACACACACACTCACACACACTCACACACACACTCACACACTCACACACACCCACACACACACACACTCACACACACACACACTCACCNACACACACACACACACCCACACACACACACTACACACACANTCACCCACACACACACTCACCCACACACACTCACATACTCACCCAGACACACTCACACACACAACACCACCCCCACACACTCACACACTCACTCACACACACTCACACACACTCACACACACTCACACACTCACACACACACTCGTACACACTCACACACACCACACACACTCACACACACTCACACACACTCACACACACACTCACCCACACACACTCACACACACTCACCCACACACACGTACCCCACACACACACACACTCACCCCCACACACACACTCACACACTCTCCCACACAAACACACACACACTCACACACACTCACACACACACTCACCCACACACACCACACACACACACTCACACACACTCACCNACACACACTCACACACACAAACTCACACACTCACCCACACACACTTACCCACACACACTCACACACACTCACCACCCACACACACACTCACCCACTCACCCACACACACACACCCACTCACCCACACACACACTCACCCACTCACCCACACACCCACACACACACTCACACACTCACCCACACACACGTACCCCACACACACTCACCCACACACACCACACACCCACACACACTTACCCCACACACACACTCACCCACACACACTCACCCACATACACTCACCCCCCCCTCCACACACACACATCACTCACCCACACACACGTACCCACACACACTCACCCACACACACTCACCCCACACACACTCACCCACACACACACTCACCCACACACACCCACCCACACACACCCCCCCCTCACCCACACACACCCACACACACTCACCCACACACACGTACCCACACACACTCACCCACACACACACTCACTCACCCACACACACGTACCCCACACACACTCACCCACACACACTCACCCACACACACTCACCCACATACACTCACCCCCCCTCCACACACACACACTCACACACTCACTCACCCACACACACACCACACACTCACCCACACACACTCACCCACACACACTCACCCACACACGTAGCTGACTTTCAAGATCCCCCCCCCCCTGGCATCACTCTGTAACAAAATAAGTTGCATTGTTTAATTTCTTCTTGCCAGCGTAGCCAGGGTACAGAGTCCAGCGAGCTCACTGCAAACAAACACAGATCACTGCAAGTAAACACAGATCACTGCGAATACACACACAGATCATTGCGAACACACACACAGATCAACTCACACTTGGGCACCGGCTTACGGCTTACAGCAATCACAACAGCGGCAGCAGCAGGAGCATCATTCACAGCAGCAGTAGTAGTAGCATCAGCAGTAGCATCAGGAGCATCATTCACAGCAGTAGCAGCAGTAGTAGTAGCAGCAGCAGTAGCATCAGGAGCATCATTCACAGCAGTAGCAGCAGTAGTAGCAGTAGCATCAGTCCAGTAGCAGCAGTAGCAGCAGCGGCAGTAGCAGCAGCAGTAGCATCAGTCCCAGTAGCAGTAGCAGCAGCAGTAGCATCAGGAGCATCATTCACAGCAGTAGCAGCAGTAGTAGTAGCATCAGTCCCAGTAGCAGCGGCAGTAGCAGCAGCATCAGGAGCATCATTCACAGCAGTAGCATCAGGAGTAGCAGTAGCATCAGTCCCAGTAGCAGCAGTAGCAGCAGCGGCAGTAGCAGCAGCAGTAGCATCAGTCCAGCAGCAGTAGCAGCAGCAGTAGCATCAGGAGTATCATTCACAGCAGTAGCAGTAGCATCAGTCCAGGCAGTAGCATCAGTCCCCAGCAGCAGCAGTAGCAGCAGCAGTAGCATCAGTCCCAGCAGCAGCAGTAGTAGCATCAGTCCCAGCAGCAGCAGTAGCAGCAGCAGCAGCATCAGTCCAGCAGCAGCAGTAGTAGCATCAGTCCCAGCAGCAGTAGTAGCAGCATCAGCAGCATCAGTCCCAGCAGCAGCAGTAGTAGCATCAGTTCCAGCAGCAGCAGTAGCAGCATCAGCTGAATCAGTCCCAGCAGCAGCAGTAGCAGCAGCATCAGGAGCATCAGCTGAATCAGTCCCAGCAGCAGCATCAGTCCAGCAGCATCAGGAGCATCAGCTGAATCAGTCCCAGCTGCAGCAGCAGCTGCAGCAGCAGTAGCATCAGCTGAATCAGTCCCAGCAGCAGCATCAGTCCCAGCAGCAGCAGTAGCAGCGGCAGTAGCAGGAACTGATGTCCCAGCAGCAGCAGCAGCAAGAAGAGCCAATCGCGTCTGTGGCAGGACCCTCCTGAAAGTCACCACTCAGCACTCCACACGGTCATCAGACTCGGACTTCAGTGGACGGTGAGCGGATGTGTGTGGGTGAGTGTGCGTGGGTGAGTGTGCGTGTGGGTGGGTGTGCGTGGGTGTGTGGGTGAGTGTGTGGGTGAGTGTGCGTGGGTGAGTGTGCGTGGGTGAGTGTGCGTGGTTGTGTGAGTGTGTGTGTGGGGTGCGTGGGTGAGTGTGCGTGGGTGAGTGTGTGTGGGTGAGTGTGTGTGGGTGTGTGAGTGTGTGGGTGAGTGTGTACGAGTTGTGCGTGGGTGGGTGTGTGTGTGTGAGTGTGCGTGGGTGAGTGTGTGTGGGCGAGTGTGTGAGTGGTGGGTTCGTGGGTGAGTGTGTGTGGGTGAGTGTGTGTGAGTGTGCGTGGGTGAGTGTGTGTGGGTGAGTGTGTGCGTGGGTGAGTGTGTGGGTGAGTGTGTGTGGGTGAGTGAATGTGTGTGGGTGAGTGTGCGTGGGTGAGTGTGTGTGGGTGTGTGGGTGAGTGAGTGTGTGTGGGTGAGTGTGTGTGGGTGAGTGTGCGTGGGTGAGTGTGCCTGGATGAGGGTGCGTGGGTGAGTGTGCGTGGGTGAGTGTGCGTGGGTGAGTGTGTGTGTGGGTGAGTGTGTGTGTGGGTGTGTGGGTGAAAGTGCGTGTGTGAGTGTGTGTGGGTGGGTGAATGTGTGTGGGTGAGAGTGTGTGAGTGTGTGTGGGTGAGTGAGTGTGTGTGTGAGTGTGCGTGGGTGAGTGTGTGTGTGGGTGAGTGTGTGAGTGTGTGTGGGTGAGTGTGTGTGAGTGTGTGCGTGGTGAGTGTGCGTGGGTGAGTGTGTGTGGGTGTGTGGGTGAGTGAGTGTGTGTGGGTGTGTGCGTGGGTGAGTGTGTGTGGGTGAGTGTGTGTGGGTGTGTGGGTGAGTGAGTGTGTGTGGGTGAGTGTGTGTGGGTGAGTGTGCGTGGGTGAGTGTGCCTGGATGAGGGTGCGTGGGTGAGTGTGCGTGGGTGAGTGTGTGTGTGTGGGTGAGTGTGTGTGTGGTGTGTGGGTGGTGCGTGTGTGAGTGTGTGTGGTGGGTGAATGTGTGTGGGTGAGTGTGTGGGTGTGCGTGCGTGAGTGCGCGTGGTGAGTGTGTGTGGGTGAGTGAGTGTGTGTGTGAGTGTGTGAGTGCGTGGGTGAGTGTGTGTGTGGGTGAGTGTGTGAGTGTGTGTGGGTGAGTGTGTGTGAGTGCGTGGGTGAGTATGCGTGGGTGAGTGTGTGTGGGTGGTGGGTGTGTGTGAATGTGTGTGTGGGTGAATGTGTGAGTGGGTGAGTGTGTGAGTGAGTGCGTGGTGAGTATGCGTGGGTGAGTGTGTGTGGGTGCGTGGGTGTGTGTGGTGTGTGTGGGTGAATGTGTGAGTGGGTGAGTGTGTGTGTGAGTGCGTGGGTGAGTATGCGTGGGTGAGTGTGTGTGGGTGCGTGGGTGTGTGTGAATGTGTGTGTGGGTGAGTGTGTGAGTGTGTGTGGGTGAGTGTGTGTGAGTGCGTGGGTGAGTATGCGTGGGTGAGTGTGTGTGGTGCGTGGGTGTGTGTGAATGTGTGAGTGGGTGAGTGTGTGTGGGTGAGTGTGTGAGTGAGTGTGTGCGGGTGAGTGTGTGTAAATTCGTGGGTGAGTGTGTGTGGGTGCGTGAGTGTGTGTGAGTGTGTGTGTAGTGTGTGTGGGTGTGTGTGTGGGTGAGTGTGTGTGGGTGAGTGTGCGTGAGTGTGTGGGTGAGTGTGCGTGGGGTGAGTGTGCGTGGGTGAGTGTGTGTGTGTGGGGTGAGTGTGTGTGGGTGAGTGTGTGGGTGAGTGTGAGGCTGTGTGGGTTGGTGGGAGAGGTTGGTGGGGAGGGCTGGTGTGGGGATTGGTGGGAGGGTTGGTGGTGGGGAGTTGGTGGGGGGGAGATTGGTGGGGGGTTGGTGGGCTAATGGGGGTTTGGTGGGGGTGGTGGGGGGTTGGTGGTAGGGGGGTGGTGGTGGAGGGGTTGTGGTGGGGGGGTGGGTTGGTGGGGGGGATCTTTGTCGATGACTGATAACCGGGTAGAGAGTTTCAACCTTAAGGTGAAGTCACGTGGATAGGTTTATATGTGATGACTAAAGGCGAGGTAGTCAACATCTCCTAGCCGCCGTGATGATGAGAGAGAGAGACACGCAAACTCCAAATATACAGCAGCAGCAGGCGTCAGGGTCGGAATGGAACCCACAACCTCCTGTAGACCAGGCGAGGTAGTCAACATCTCCTAGCCACCGTGATGATGATGATGAGAGAGACACGCAAACTCCAAATATACAGCGGCAGCAGACGTCGTCAGGGTCGGGATGGAACCCACGACCTCCTGTAGACCAGGCGAGGTAGTCAACATCTCCTAGCCACCGTGGCAGGCAGGCGACTCGCAGGAAACATCGCATGTCACTGTGTATGTCACTGTGTATGTCACTGTGTGTGTCACTGTGCATGTCACTGTGTATGTCACTGTGAATGTCACAGGGCATGTCACTGTGTATGTCACCGTGGTCCTGACCGCCTCTGGCTACGGTGTTGTCAGCAAGGGAGCAGACAGGCACAGTCCTCGTGGGCGAGAGACAGGGACAGAGACACACAGAGACACAGAGACACACAGAGACACAGAGACAGACAAAGACGCACAGAGACACACAGAGACACACAGAGACACACACAGAGAGAGACAGAGACACACACAGAGACACACAGACACACACACAGACACACAGAGACACACACATGACACACAGAGACAGAGACACACAGAGACACACAGAGACAGAGACACACAGAGACACAGACACACACACAGAGACACACAGAGACACACAGAGACACACAGAGACNCACACACAGAGACACACACAGAGACACACACAGACNCACACAAACACAGAGACACACAGACACACAGAGACACACACACACAGACACACAGAGCAACACACACAGAGAGACACACAGACACACACACAGACACACACACACACNGACACACAGAGACACACACAGAGACACACAGAGACACACACAGAGACACACACAGAGACACACAGAGACACACACACACACACACACACAGACAGAGACACACACACACAGACACACAGAGNCACAGAGACACAACAGAGAGACACACACACACAGACACACACAGACACACACACATACACACACAGACACACACACAGACACAGAGAGACACACACACACACACAGAGACACACACAGAGACACACACACACACAGAGACACACACACACAGACAGACACACACTCAGTCGTCACATCGTGGGGGGTTCCTTATCGCGATAATCGTCACATCGCGATAATCAAAGTCAGGTGGCCATAGTCCATCCAAGTCATATCGCGATAATCGTAGTAATATCACGATAATGTCTCATATCGCGATAATTTAAGCCATATCGCGATAGTTTGCATTGCTACTGTATGGGCTGCCCCCCCCCCCGCGTGGTCACGTGACCCCCCCCCCCCATTGCCTCCCATCCCGCAATGCGCCATCAGCCAGGCGAGCGCTGCGCTCCTCACCCTCATCCTCATCCTCCTCCTCATCCTCCTCCTCATCAACCTCCTCACCTCCACCTCCACCACCTCCACCACCTCACCCTCATCAACCTCCTCCTCCACCTCCTCCACCACCTCCTCATCAACCTCCTCATCCTCCACCTCCACCACCACCTCCTCATCACCCTCCTCCACCTCCTCTTCCACCTCATCACCCTCATCAACCTCCACCACCACCACCTCCTCCTCCACCTCCTCCTCCTCCTCATCAACCTCCACCACCTCCTCCACCTCCTCATCACCCTCCTCCTCCACCTCGTCACCCTCGTCATCGTCATCCTGCCAGAGGGACGAGGTGGAGGAGGAGAAGGAGGTGAAGGAGGAAGAAAATCGTCGTTAGCAAGAGGAGCGTCAGGTGGGACGGGGGAGGGGGGAGGGTGGTGGGTGGGTGGTGGGTGGGGGGAGGGGGAGGGGGTGAGAGGGTGGAGGGGGAGGGGGGAGGGGGGAGGGGGTGGTGGGGGTGGGGGGGAGGGGAGGGGGGAGGGGTGGGAGGAGAGGGGAGGGAGGGGGGAGGGGGGAGGGGAGGGGGTAGGAGGTGGGAGGGGGTGGGAGGGGGGAGGGGGGATGAGAGGGGAGGGAGGGGGGAGGGGGAGAAGGGGTGGAGGTGGGGGGGGNTGCAGGAGGAAGATGATGATTAGGAAGAGGAGAGTGAGGTGGTGAGGGAGGTGGGGGGAGGTGGTGGGGGGAGGTGGGGGAGGTGGGGGGAGGGGTGGGAGGTGGGGGAGGTGGGGGAGGGGTGAGGGGGGAGGAGGGGAGAAGAGAGGGGGGAGGGGGAGGGGCGATGCGGAACCCGCGCCCAAGTAGAGGATGAGGTGGGGGGTCGAGAGGATGGGGGGGTACAGGTGGGGGGGGTACAGGTGGGGGGGGGTACAGGTGGGGGGGGGTACAGGTGGGGGGGGGGGAGTACAGGTGGGGGGGGTACAGGTGGGGGGGGGGAGTACAGGTGGGGGGGTATGGGGGGTCAGGGGGTGGGCGATCATGGGGGGGGTCAAGGGGGGATCAAGGCTCTGTGTCTGTGCTTGCCCGAGTCGCGAGTCATCACCCTTCACCCACAGCGCTCTCTCAGTGTCTCTGTGTCTGTGTCTGCCTGTCTCTGTCTGTCTCTTGTCTCTGTCTGTCTGTGTCTCTCTGTCTTTTCTGTCTCTGTGTGTCTCTGTGTGTCTCTTTGTGTCTCTGTCTCTGTGTGTCTCTCTCTCTGTGTGTCTCTGTCTCTGTGTCTGTCTCTCTCTGTGTGTCTCTGTCTCTGTCTGTCTGTCTCTCTGTGTGTCTCTGTCTCTGTGTCTGTCTCTGTCTCTCTGTGTGTCTCTGTGTGTCTCTCTGTGTGTCTCTGTGTCTCTGTGTCTCTGTCTCTGTGTCTCTGTGTCTCTGTGTCTCTTAGTGTCTCTGTCTCTCTCTCTGTCGCTGTGTCTGTCTCTTAGTGTCTCCCGGTGNCTCTGTCTGTCTGTGTCTCTTCTGTCTGTCTGTGTCTCTGTCTCTGTGTCTCTGTGTATCAGTGTGTCTCCGTGTCGCTCTCCTCGCGGCCCCGTGTCTCCAAATCTCCACGTCTCCCGGTGTCTGCCTCCGTAGGTATCTCTCCCCGTGTCTCTTTCCCCGTGTCTCCCCGTGTCTCTGTGTCTCTGTGTCTCTCTGTGTCTCTGTGTGTCTGTCTCTGTGTCTCTGTGTGTCTCTGTGTCTCCCCGTGTCTCACTGTGTCTCCCCGTGTCTCCCCGTGTGTCTCTGTGTCTCCCCGTGTCTCTGTGTCTCTGTGTGTCTCCAGTGTC
>MU249807.1:60834-83616 GCA_018977245.1 Lethenteron camtschaticum | reverse complement strand
GTCAAGCGGCAGACCCAGCAGGTGCCACGGGTCGACTGACCGAGATGACCGAGATGACTGGCTGATGCGCCACCTGTGCCCCTACTGTGCCAACTTGCTGTGCTTTAGCCACCCGGCGCTCCGCTCGTTGTTGTGAGCGTCGCTCCTCCCCCTCCGTTGTTGTTGGAGGGCGACTGCCTCCAACTGCCCAGTAGCGTCCTTCACGAGCCTCCTCCACTGAGGCCGATCTTGACACCGCTGGTACCAGTCATCGGCAAGTCCACTCAGCTCCACGTCCTCCTGTACCACATCACTCCATCTCTTCTCCAGCCCGTGCCGCGCCCGTCTAGCCCCCTCGATCCGGCCGAACAAAAGCTGTTTAGGCATGCGGTGGCTGGGCATGCGGGCTACATGATCCAGCCAACGCAGCCTTGCCTGCCCTAGGAGCTCACCGATGGGACTTTGCCCAGATCTTTCAAGGATTTGTGAGCTCCTCACACAATCCAGCCTGTTTAAACCCGGGATGGATCGTAGGCAGGCCAGCCTAAATGTTTCCAACCGGCGAAGATGCTTCATTAGGGGGGTCCACGTTTCGCAAGCGTAGAGAAGGGTGGGAAGACTGGCCGAGAAGACCTGAAGCTTCGTGCGGAGTGACAGACCAGGTAGCTTCTACACAGCGTTACAAAACCGATGAAAAGATATTGCCGCTCGACTGATTCGGAGTGAGACCTCTGCTGTTAAACTGGAGCCGGTCATAAGCACACTGCCCAGGTATGGAAAACTCTCGCTCTCTCCACAACTGCCCATCACCGATTGGGAGTTGTGGGGGTGGAGTGTCAAATGGTGCAAAATACCCAGGCAGGTGCTTAGTTTTGTGGGACTGATGGTAAGGCCCCACCTCTTAGTGGCACGCTCCAGTCTCAGCAGCAGCGTCTCCAACTCCTCTTCTGAATGAGCAGCTATTACCAAATCATTGGCATACATAACGTGTTTGACCAATAGGGAGCCATCCCTTGATCGCACCCGGGCATCGATCAGCCTCCCATTATATTTGTACCAAATGGAAATCCCCCCGGTACAGCTATTGAAGGCTTCACGAACTATGTGGTCAAAATAGATGTTAAATAATGTGGGAGCCAGAGGACATCCCTGTTGCACCCCAAGGTGTACAGGGAAAGGCTCTGACTCCCGGCCACGTAGTTGTACCCGGGCCCGCTCACCATCATGAAGGTCCTTAATGATCGTGAGCAGAGGGTCAGGGACTCCGAAAGCACGAAGAACAACCCAGAGCCTAGGCCTACTGATGGCATCATAGGCCTTGACCAGGTCAATAAAGCAGAGATGTAGGTCTTGTAGGAATTCCCTACACCTCTGCTGTAGTAGACGGACAGAAAATATGGCATCTGTGCAGGACCGCCCATTCCTGAAACCGCATTGGGGCTCCGCAAGCCTCTCCTCAGCGTGCCTAGCAAGGCGATGTTGAATAATCCTTGCCAGGACCTTACCCAGCACACTGAAGAGTGATATGCCCCTGTAGTTGTTACAGTCTGTGCGGTCCCCCTTCTTAAATAGGGGGACCACCAGGGCATCCTTTCAATCCTGCGGAACCCGTCCAGTGGTCCAGACTATTGTTATGATGTCATATAGGGCAGTCTGTGCACAAACGCCACCCTCCCTCAGGATTTCGCTTGGGAGATCATCTCTGCCTGGTGCCTTTCCTGGTCTCAGACTCCGGATTGCCCTCAGTACTTCCTCAACAGATGGCACCTCAGCCAGCCACTCACAGGGGTGACCTCTTCCAATATTTGAGGCACCGCAGCCTCAGCAGGGTTATCCCCATTTTGTGCCATAATATTTTCCTGGCTGAGGATTTTCCCTCCCCCAGGACCTCACAGAAATGCTCAGCAAATCTGCAAACCTGTTCCTGGGGTCGGAGAGTGGCCACTTTAGCCAGCACCTGTGACAGGAGGTCATAGAAGGCATTTGACTCATCGGCTTTGCCTGCATCCCTCCACGGATTTTGTCTTCGGTGGGGCATAAGTAACCACGACCACCACTCCTCGCCTCCGGTTGATGGGAAAGTGATCCCAAAGTAGCCTGGGGCTTACAGCTTCCCACACCTCACCGCCACGCTCCCACGCCCCCTTTATTCTTTTGTTCAGAAGAAGAGCCACTCCCTGTTGTCCACCCCTCATGGTGGCAGGAGCCAGAGCCGGTCCACCGGACCTCCTGAATGCCACAGAGATCCAGGCGGTACCGGTCCAGCTCCCGACAAAGGAGTGGCAGCCTCTCCTCCGCAGTGAGCGTTTGAACATTCCACGTGGCCATTCGTAATGGCTTTTCGTTGTTTCTGGAGGAGCCCCGAGGGTGAAGATTCAATCTCCTGGCTCCGCCAATTGGGGATTGGCCAGGAGACGTCATAGACGCCTGTCCCCCCGGGGCCTCCGGCACAAGCTAATTAGTTACAGGTTTATGTTTAATTCGTAGTTTCGTGGTAATTAATTGAAGGTGGAGGGGTTACCAGCCCCTGGCACCCGTTGTTGTCTCTGTGACCGCTTGCGTAACTGCTTGTGTCACCGCTTGTGTCACTGCTTGTGTCACCGCAGAAGCTGGTGCTCCAGGAGGGCAAGGAGCGAGTGCTACAAGCCATCTCCCCGCGGCACAGCCCCAGGGCAGCCCTGGGGCAGCCCGGGCAGCCCTGGGGCAGTCCAACGCGGGCGGGGGTCGCACCTCCCCCTTTCCCCTCCTCCGGAGACCCCAACGACGATGACGACGACTCTGACCCCGACACGGTGTACCTTGACCCCGACACGCCGAGCCTTGACCCCGAAGTGCCGAACCTTGACCCCGGCGCGCCGAACCTTGACCCCGACGCCCCGAACCTTGACCCTGGCGTGCCGAACCTTGACCCGACACGCCGAACTTTGACCCCGACGTGCCAAACCTTGACCCCGACACGCCAAACCTTGACCCCGGCGCGCCGAACCTTGACCCTGACGTGCTGAACCTTGACCCCGACGCGGCCGTCTCTAACGCGTTAGACCCAAACACGCCGCACGCTGGCGCCAACACAGCTGCCAACTGCAGTGTCCACCTCGTTGTCCACCCCAGTGACCACCCCAGTGTCCACCTTGGTGTCCACCCCAAAGTCGCCCACCCCAGACTCCATCCGGCACCGCAGCTGACTTTAGGATGAACGCAGCTGACTTTGACCTTTGCACACAGAAGTCTGACCTTGACCCTGACGCGGTTGACCCAGCCCTGACCCTGACTTGACCCCAAGCCTCGACCCACCCCCAATGGGGGGTAAAGGAGCCCCCCACTCACTCGTCCGCTTCACCTACTGTGCCCACGCCATCGTCCACCCCTATGTCCACCCCTATGTCGACCCCTATGTTCACCCCTATGTCAACCCCAGTGTCCAGCCCTGTGTCCACCCTGTCTTCACCCCATTGTCCACCCCGGTGTCCACCCCTGTCTTCACCCCATTGTCCACCCCAGTGTCCACCCCTGCAGAAAATTGCACCCATTCGTCCTCTTAGACTTCTCATACTTGACCTCACACAGAGNCCCATAGACTCACTCACACAGAGACCCACAGACTCACCACACAGAGAGCCATAGACTCACCATAGAGACCCACAGACTCATCACACAGAGACCCATAGACTCACTCACGCAGAGACCCATAGACTCACTCACACAGAGACCCACAGACTCACACAGAGACCCACAGACTCATCACACAGAGAACCACAGACTCACCACACAGAGATCCACAGACTCACCACACAAACCCACAGACTCACCACACAGCCATAGACTCATCACACAGACCCACAGACTCACCACACAGAGACCCACAGACTCACCACACAGAGACCCACAGACTCACCACACAGAGACGCACAGACTCATCACACAGTGACCCACAGACTCTCCACACAGAGACCCACAGACTCACAACACAGAGACCCATAGACTCATCACACAGAGACCCACAGACTCACCACACAGAGACCCATAGACTCATCACACAGAGACCCACAGACTCACCACACAGAGACCCACAGACTCACCACGCAGAGACCCACAAACTCATCACACAGAGACCCACAAACTCATCACACAGAGACCCACAGACTCACCACAGAGACCCACAGACTCANCACACAGACCCACAGACTCACACAGAGACCCACAAACTCATCACACAGAGACCCACAGACTCACACAGAGACCCACAGACTCACACAGAGACCCACAGACCCACCACACAGAGACCCACAGACTCATCACACAGAGACCCACAAACTCATCACACAGAGACCCACAGACTCATCACACAGAGACCCACAGACTCATCACACAGAGACCCACAAACTCATCACACAGAGACCCACAGACTCATCACACAGAGACCCACAGGTTTGCGTCCGCGTAAGCGGTCGGCTTTTCTTCCGATTCCACGCCAATGACGCACTCGAATCTCGACCGGAATCGGAACCTCGAGGACAACGCGCGTGACGCAGGGAGGGAGTTGTGCGTGGCAGGGAGAGTGGGCGGTGGTCGTGTCACTACAGTTCTCCGCGGTGAGCAGGGGCGCCTTCGTAGAAACGACAAAGCTGCTGCTGAGCCTCCGCTCTCAATAAAATGAATGCCGAAACTGCTTTGCGTGTTTCCCGAGATTTATGGTGAACGGGTACACGCACACACACACACACCGTCCCAGCCACACGTCCACACTCACACTCACCCCACACAGCCACACACTCACACACCCACACAGCCACACACCCACACACCCACCCACACAGCCACACACCCAGACACTCACACACACACACAGCCACACACCCAGACACTCACACACACACCTACCCACCCAGCCACACACCCAGACACACACACACACCCACCCACCCACACCAGCCACACACTCACACACTCACACACCCACACACCCACACAGCCACACACCCAGACACTCACCACACCCACACACTCACACACTCACACACACACACGTCCACACACCCACACCCCACACGTCCACACACCCACTCCCACACTCACATACCCACCTACACACCCATATACACCTAATACATGAACTTGAACGCCGCGAATAAAGACGTTAGTGCAGAGCATCAGTGCGGTGTCCGTGGCTCCCGCGTGTGGAGCGGCTGTGTGGAAATCACCGGCAGAGAACGAGGGCAGAGCCGCAGCGCGAGTGCACGTTGAGATAACCGCCCGCAGGGGCGTGTGCGTACGCCGTGCTAGAGGTTCAAAGTTTAAAGTTCATTGATTAGGTATAGCCCTGTGAGCCATTCGGCTCTGAAAAACAGAAAACAAAAACATGAACAAGAAAACATCTTAAAGTGAATATGTGACTAAGTGCAAACAGAAAATCCAAGAAAAGAGCAAAATATTGCAGAAAAAGCAGCGTACACCAACGCTGTGTGCAAATATCCCAGTGGGATGCAAGTCAAACAACAACAACCACAAGACAACTTAGATTAAGGCCACCAGTCTTACTCTGTACTACAACAAACAAACATGGCCAAACCAAAAAACTTTTCGAAAATCACCAAAATAAAGCCATAAAAGCAATGAAACAGTGCAGGTCATAGGAACTGTGACCGAATTTTCACAATAAACGACATAAACAACATGAACCACCAAACTCTGCAGCCATAGCTGGCTGCGTGAGTCACTCCACAACAGCAGTAGGAGCATCAGTCGGAGTATCAACATTTTTCAATGCACCTTTAAGATCAGCACACTAAATCAAAACACAGATCATACTTTGCATACTTTGCGTTAGCGGTGGTGGTGTACGGGCGTGTGTGGGTAACCCCGTGCGGCGGTGAGCCAGAACTTTAGCGAGAGGAGGGTAGAGCCGCAGCGCCAGCGCACGTTGAGATAACCGCCCGCAGGGGCGTGTGCGTACGCCGCGTTAGCGTTAGCGGTAGTGGTGGTGGTGTACAAGGGCGCGTGTGTGGGGTAACCCCGTGCGGCAGTGCCAACCGCACTTTAGCGATGTCCCTCAGGGCGCAAGCGTGGGGGGGGGGGGCGATCACCCGGTGGGAGCCGATCGACGCAGTGGATGAGGGAGTGGAGGGGTGGACGTTGCGCTCCACCTGCCCGGCGAGGGCGGTGGGGTGGATGTCGCCCCCACAGCTACACCACGGGGGATCTCTTTCGTTTTTGTGGGTGGGTGTGTGTGAGTGTGGGTGAGTGCGTGTGAGTGCGGGTGAGTGCGGGTGGTGCGTGTGAGTGTTTGTGTGTGCATTTTTGTGAGTGTGTGAGTGTGCGTGAGTGTGCGTGAGTGTGTGTGGGTGTACGTGAGTGTGTGTGGGTGTGTGTGAGTGTTGTGTGAGTGTTTGTGTGAGTGTGTGTGCGTTTTTGTGAGTGTGGGAGTGCGTGTGTGGGTGTGCATGAGTGTGTGTAAGTTTGTGTGAGTGTGTGCAAGTTTGTGTGTGGGTGTACGTGAGTATGTATGAGTGTGTGTGAGTGTGTGTGGGTGTGTGTGAGTGTTTGCGTGAGTGTGCGTGTTTGTGTACGGGCCTTACCATCAGCCCCACCAAAACTAAGCACCTGTCTGGGTATTTTTTACCATCGGACACTCCACCCCACAGCTCCCAATCGGTGATGGGCAATAGTGGAGAGAGTGAAGAGTTTCCCATACCTGGGCAGTGTGCTCATGACCGGCTCCGGTTTAACAGCAGAGGTCTCACTCCGAATCAGTCGAGCGGCATTATCTTTTCATCGGTTGCGTAACGCAGTGTGGAAGCTACCTGGTCTGTCGCTCCGCATGAAGCTTCGGGTCTTCTCGGCCACAGTCATTCCCTCCCTTCTCTACACTTGCGAAACGTGGACCCACCTAATGGAACATCTTCGCCAGTTAGAAACATTAGGCTGGCCTGCCTACGATCAATCCTGGGTTTAACCAGGCTGGATTGTGTGAGGAGCTCACAAATCCTTGAAAGATGTGGATACATTCCCATTGGTGAGCTCCTCCGGCAGTCAAGGCTGCGTTGGCTGGGTCATGTAGCCTGCATGCCCAGCCACCGCATGCCTAAACAGCTTTTCTTCGGCTAGATATAGGGGGCTAAACGGGCGCGGCACGGGCTAGAGAAGAGATGGAGTGATGTGGTACAGGAGGACGTGGAGCTGAGTGGACTTGCGATGACTGGTACCAGCGTGTCAAGATTGGCCTCAGTGGAGGAGGCTCGTGAAGGACGCTGCTGGGCAGTTGAAAGCAATCGCCCTCCAGCAACAACGGAGGGCGGAGGAGCGACGCTCACAACAACGAGCGGAGCGCCGGGTGCATCAGCAGTCATCTCGGTCATCTCGGTCAGTCGACCGTGGCACCTGCTGGGTCTGCCCCGTGACCTCCTGCCAGCGGGCGTTCCACACTTCACGTGGCCTCAAGGTGCACTTGGCCTGGCACAAGCGTCGTGGTGACGTCACCACCACTTAGTGGCGAATGGCGGTTGTTGATGTGGGGATGCGGTAGTGCAGCGGTTAGCGCGCTGCGCTATGAACCCAGCGACGCAGGTTCGATTCCCGCTACGGCCAACACCAGTGACGATTATCTGAACCGGTCCNAGGCTTCCCCTAGGTCGACTCAGCCTCAAATGAGTACATGGTGCGGTGTGTAAACATTGCCACTGGGGAGACAAAGGTGGTCGGGTGTGGTGCTGGCCACCCACCCCCTCGTGTGCCGTGCCGGCCTTCATAGGTGCTCGCTAACAGCACTTGCCCTACAGTCTGTTAAGATTATATGGGGGATCTTTGTTTTTTGGTGTGTAAATTATACGTGAGTGTGTGAGTGGTGTGGAGTGAGTGAGTGTGCGTGAGTGTGTGTGCGTGTGTGTGAATGTGTGTGTGTAAGTGCATGCATGAGTGTGTCTGTGAATGTGTGTGTGAGTGTGTGTGAGTGTGTGTGTGTAAGTGTATGCGTGTGTGTGAGTTTGTGTGAATGTGTGCGTGATTGTGTGGATGTGTGCGTGAGTGTGGGTGAGTGTGTGTGAGTGTGTGTGAATGTGTGAGTGTGTGAATGTGTGCGTGAGTGTGTGTGAGTGTGTGTGAGTGTGTGTGAGTGTGTGTGTAAGTGCATGCGTGTGTGTGAGTGTGCGTGAGTGTGGGCGAGTGTGTGTGAGTGTGTGTGAGTGTGTGTGAGTGTGTGTGCGTGAGTGTGCCTGAGTGTGTGTGAGTGTGTGTGTGTAAGTGCATGCGTGTGTGTGTGTAAATGCGTGCGTAAGTGTGGGTGAGCGTGTGTGAGTGTGTGTGAGTGTGTGTGAATGTGTGCGTGAGTGTGCGTGAGTGTGTGTGTGAGTTTGTGTGGATGTGTGCGTGAGTGCGTGAGTGCGTGTGTGAGGAGCTCACAAGTCCTTGAAAGATCTGGGCAAAGTCCCATCAGTGAGCTCTTCCGGCAGGCAAGGCTGTGTTGGCTGGGTCATGTAGCCCGCATGCCCAGCCATCGGCCGGATCGAGGCACGGGCTAGAGAAGAGATGGAGTGATGTGGTACAGGAGGACGTGGAGCTGAGGGACTTGCCGATGACCGGTACCAGCGGTGTCAAGATCGGCCTCTGTGGAGGAGGCTCGTGAAGGACGCTACTGGGCAGTTGGAGGCAGTCGCCCTCCAACAACAACGGAGGGCGGAGGAGCGACGCTCACAACAACGAGCGGAGCGCCGGGTGGCTAAAGCACAGCAAGTTGGTACAGTAGGGGGCACAGGTGGTGCATCAGCCAGTCATCTCGGTCATCTCGGTCAGTCGACCCGTGGCACCTGGGTCTGCCCGTGACCTCCTGCCAGCGGGCGTTCGACACTTCACGTGGCCTCAAGGTGCACTTGGCCTGGCACAAGCGTCGTGGTGACGTCACCGCCACTTAGTGGCGAATGGCGGTTGTTGTTGTTGTTGAGTGCGTGTGTGTGTGTGAGAGTGCGTGAGTGTTTGTGAGTTTGTGTGGATGTGTGCGTGAGTGTGTGTGAGTGTGTGTGTGCGTGTGAGAGTGTGGGCGTGAGTGTGTGCATGTGTGTGTGTGAGTGTGTGTGAATGCGTGAGTGTGTGANGTGTGTGCGTGAGTGTGTGTGTGTNAGTGTGTGTGAGTGTGTGTGAGAGTCAGGCTACATGGAGAGCCTACTAGGTCGTTGGTTGCCCTTCCGGCTGGACCCGCCGTTCCGCTCGCCGCTAACAGAAACGTCTGCGGGAAATGGCACCGGCATCCCGAAAACAAAGTTGGCTTGAACCAAAGTGACCCCCAGGCACAAACCACTCACCCCCCCGCCCCCCGCCCCACACCGATCTCAAAGCCAAGCGCCATTTCAAAGGTCGCAAAGTGCCCATGAGCCTGAGAGCGGTCACTGCCGCTTGCCCAACGTCGCCGCAGAATCATCTGGATGGCGGTCGGCGTGCCGGAAGTTCACTGAAGATGAACCCCTTGAGATCACGGATGACCTTCACGAGATCACAGATGACCTCCATGAGATCACAGATGACCTCCATGAGATCACAGATGACCTCCATGAGATCACAGATGACTCCATGAGATCACAGATGACCTCCATGAGATCACGATGACCTCCATGAGATCACAGATGACCTCCAGAGATCACNGATGACCTCCATGAGATCACAGATGACCTCCATGAGATCACGGATGACCTCTATGAGTTCACCGATGACCTCCACAGATCACAGATGACCTCGACGAGATCACCAATGACCTCCACGAGATGACCAATGACCTCCCGAGATGACCAATGACTCCACGAGATCACCGATGACCTCCACAGATCACCGATGACCCCCCTGGGATGCTGTAGTCGATGAGAGTGGGCCTGTCGCTTTTTCTCAGCCAGCCTGAACACCGCCTATGTCAGCCAGGGTCCCTGGGAGGTCTGGACCGCGTACCCAAAGCAGCCATTGCAGCTGCATGAGCCACGTCCTAAACCTCGCCCATTTACCCTCGACATCAGGGGAGTGGGGACGATGCCAACCCCAGCCGCAAGCAATTATTAAATTCTCACTTGCAACTTTCAATTCTCGCTTGCCACTGAGGGTTTGAATGGGGTCCTGGGTGTACACCCACCCCGGAGTGGAAGAATGGCAGGCGCATCTTACAGATGACTAGTCGATGGTCAGTGGGCAGATCAGCTCCACGGTAGGTCCTGGTGTTAAGGACATGGGCCGCATCCGCTGTTTTGTCACTATGTAGTCCAGCAGATGTTCTTGCTTGGACCCGGTATGCATTTATGATGTTGTGTGGATGTCCGATGCCGGAACAGATTGTTGGTAATTTCAAGCCCATGGGCTGCACAAATTTCTAACAGCCTCCTGCCATTATTATTGAGCTGATAACTCCAGACCAGGTGCCAGCATTATGACCAACTCGGGCATTGAAGTCACCCAACAAGATGACTATCCCGAGGGGCCNCTTTAGCCAGCACCTGTGACAGGTCATAGAAGCCATCTGACTCATCGGCCTGCCTCCCTCCACGGATATTCGTCTTCGGTGGGGCATAAGTAACCACGACCACCATACCTCGGCTCTGTTGATGGGAAGGCAAGCCCAAGTATCCTGAGGCTTACATTTTCCCATACCTCACCGCCACGCTCCCACGCCCCTTCATTGTTTTGTTCAGAAGAAGAGCCACTCCCTGCAGTCAGTAGATGACTGTCCACCCCTCATTGTGGCAGGAGCCAGAGCCGGTCCACCAGACCTCCTGAATACCACAGAGATCCAGACAGAGGAGTACAGCTCCTCCCAGAGCATTAACATCCACTGCCACACAGTGTTTTTTTGTTGTATCTGGAGGAGCCCCAATGGTAAAAATTCAGTCTCCTGGCTCCGCCAAATGGGGTTTTGCAAGGAAACGTCAAAGACGCCTGTCCCCCGGGGCCTCCGGCACAAGCTTATAATGACATTTTTCCTCGTGTTTAGGGTAATTAATTGAAGGTGGAGGGTTACCAGCCCCTCGCACCCGTCTAGAGCCCCGTTTGCCACTGTGGTGGTCACGACGCCATGAGGGAAAGGCCAATCGGAATTGGCCCTCCCCACAGCACTGACCACAGCGTTGCCCGTCNGGCACCGAGGAGGTGGGTTGTTTTGTACACAGTGGCAAACCACGTAACACACACACTATCACACACGTACACACACACTGGCATAACACACACACACACACTCATACACACGTGAACACACACACTGGCATNACACAGTGAACACANACACTGGCATACACACGTAACACAACACTGGCATAACACACGTNACACACACACACACACANTGGCANCACACACNTGATCACACACACACACACGTGAACACACACACACACTAGTGAACACACACACACTGACATCACACACACATACTGGCAGAACACACACACTGGCATCACACACGTGAACACACACACTCTGAGATCACACACGTGAACACACACACACTGGCATCACACACGTGAACACACACACACACTGACATCACACACGTGATCACACAGACACACACTCTGACATCACACACGTGAACACACACACTGACATCACACACGTGAACACACACACACTCTGACATCACACACGTGAACACACACACACACTGGCATCACACACGTGAACACACACACACACTGGCATCACACACGTGAACACACACACACTGACATCACACACGTGAACACACACACGTGACCACACACACTGCACACACACGTGAACACACACACACTGGCATCACACACACACACTGACATCACACACACACTCTGGCATCACACACGTGAACACACACATTCTGACACACACACGTGAACACACACACACTGGCATCACACACGTGAACACACACACACTGACATCACACACGTGAACACACACACACACTCTGACATCACACACGTGATCACACACACACAGTGACATACCACACGTGAACACACACACTCACTCACACACGTGAACACACACACACACTGGCATAACACGCGTGAACACACACACTCACATCACACACGTGATCACACACACACACACACTGGCATCACACACACGTGAACACACACACTCTGACATCACACACGTGAACACACACACACTCTGACATCACACACGTGAACACACACACACTCTGACATCACACACGTGAACACACACACACTGGCATCACACACGTGAACACACACACACTGACATCACACACTTGAACACACACACACACTGACATCACACACGTGAACACACACACACACACTGACATCACACACACATCACACACACGTGAACACACACACACTCTGACATCACACACGTGAACACACACACACTGGCATCACACACGTGAACACACACACACTTACATCACACACTTGAAAACACACACACACTGACATCACACACGTGAACACACACACACACTGACATCACACACGTGAACACACACACACACTGACACAACACACGTGATCACACACACGTGAACACACACACACTCTGACANCACACACGTGAACACACACACACTGGCANCACACACGTGAACACACACACACACANCACACACGTGAACACACACACACACTGGCATCACACACGTGAACACACACACACTCACATCACACACGTGAACACACACACACACTGACATCACACACGTGAACACACACACACACTGACANCACACACAGTGAACACACACACACACTGGCATCACACACTTGNACACACACACACACACTGACATCACACACTTGAACACACACACTCACACACACACGTGAACACACACACACACAAACACGCGTGATCACACACACACACACTGGCATCACACACGTGAACACACACACACACTCACACACACACTTGAACACACACACACACANTGGCATCACACACGTGAACACACACACACACTCACACACACACTTGAACACACACACACACTGGCATCACACACACGTGATCACACACACGTGAACACACACACTCTGACACACACACG
The DNA here is from genome assembly GCA_018977245.1 of Lethenteron camtschaticum. Classification (NCBI taxonomy): domain Eukaryota; kingdom Metazoa; phylum Chordata; class Hyperoartia; order Petromyzontiformes; family Petromyzontidae; genus Lethenteron; species Lethenteron camtschaticum. Next base: position 70,613 of record MU249807.1, on the reverse strand, counting down.
TGAATACACACACACTGGCATCACACACGTGAACACACACACACTGACATCACACACGTGAACACACACACACACACACTGGCACACACACGTGAACACACACACACACTCACACACACACTTGAACACACACACACACACACTGGCATCACACACACGTGATCACACACACGTGAACACACACACACTCTGACATCACACACGTGAATACACACACACTGGCACACACACGTGAACACACACACACTGACATCACACACGTGAACACACACACACACACTGGCACACACACGTGAACACACACACACACTCACACACACACTTGAACACACACACACACACTGACANCACACACGTGAATACACACACACACTGACACACACACGTGAATACACACACACACTGACATCACACACACACTGGCATCACACACATGAACACACACACACACACANTGCACATCAACACACACACACGTAACACACACACTGCATACACACTGAACACACACACACACTGGCATCACACACACACACACACGTCCGAACACACACACACTGGCATCACACACGTGAACCACACACACTGGCATCACACACGCTGAACACACACACACACTGGACATCACACACACACACACGAACACACACACACTGGCATCACACACGTGAACACACACACTGGCATCACACACGTGAACAGGTACGCACACACTCTGGCATCACACACACTGGCANCACACACGACACGTGATCACACACACTGCACGTTCCACCCCTCTCACCCCAAAGACAAAGCTCCCCCGTGTAGCCTCAACAGACTGTAGGGGCAAGTGCTGTTAGCGACAGCACCTACGAAGGCTACCGGCACTGTGGCACACGAGGGGTGGGTGGCCAGCACCACGCCCGGCCGCCTTTGTCTCCCCAGTGGCGATGTTCACTACCCACCGCTACACCAGCTACTCATTAGGCTGAGTCGACCTAGGCGAGGACCAGGACCAGTGTTAGGCCGTGAGCGGGAATCGAACCCGGGTCGCCCGGTTCATAGCGCGGCGTAGCGCTAACCGCTGCACCACCGCTCCTCACAACACCCCCTTCCACCGGTTAATCCGACCCCTTCGTCAATCATTACCGAACTCCCCCCACACCCCTCCCCTGGGACAGTCAGTGGTGGGTGGGTGGAGTGGGTGGGTGGGTTGTGGGTTGGTGGGTTGGGTGGGTGGTGTGGGTGGGTGGTGTGGGTGGTGTGGGTGGGTGGTGTGGGTGGGTGGGTGGGTGGGTGGTGTGTGGGTGGTGTGGGTAGTGTGGGTGGTTTGGGTAGTGTGGGTGGTGTGGGTGGGTGGTGTGGGTGGGTGGGTGGGTGGTGTGGGTGGGTGTGGTGTGGTGGTGTGGGTGGTGTGGGTGGTGTGGGTAGGTGGGTGGGTGGGTGGTGGTGTGGGTGGGTGGNTGGGTAGGTGGTGGGTTGGTGGTGTGAGTGGTGTGGGTGGTGTGGGTGGGTGGTAGTGTGGGTGGGTTGGTGGTGTGAGTGGTGTGGGTAGTGTGGGTGGTTTGGGTGGGTTGGTGTGTGAGTGGTGTGGGTAGTGTGGGTGGTGTGGGTGGTGTGGGTGGGTGGGTGGTGGTGTGGGTGGTGTGGGTGGTGTAGTGTTGGTGGTTTGGTGGTATGGGTGTGTGGGTGGTGTGGGTGGTGTGGGTGGTGTAGGTGGTGTCACAGACCCCCGTGGGAGATTCAGTGGTTNGTGGGTGGTGTGGGTGGTGTGGGTGGTGGGTGGTGTTGGTGGTTGTGACAGAACCCNTACACACCCCTCCCTGGGACAGTCAGTGGTGGGTGGGTGGTGTGGTGGGGTGGGTGGNTGGGTGGTGTGGGTGGTTGGGTGGGTGGGTGGGTTGGTAGGTGGGTGGTTTGGGTGTGTGGGTGGGTTGGTGGGTGGTGTGGGTGGGTTGGTGGTGGTTGGGTGGGTTGGTGGGTGGGTGGGGTGGGTGGTGTGGGTGGTGTGGTGGTGTGGTGGTGTGGGTGGTGTGGGTGGTGGGTGGTGTGGGTGGTGTGGGTGTGTGGTGGTGTGGGTGGGGTGGTGGGTGGGTGGGGGTGGTGGGGTGGTGGGGTGGGTGGGTGGGGTGGTGTGGGTGGTGGGTGGTGTGGTGGTGTGGGTGGGTGGTGGGTGGTGGGTTGGTGGGTGGTGTGGTGGGTGGTGGGTGGTGGTGTGGGTGGGGTGGTGGGTGGTGGNTGGTGGTGTGGTGGGTGGGTGGTGTGGGTGGTGTGGGTGGTGGGTGGGTGGGGTGGGTGGGTGGGTGGTGTGGGTGGTGTGGTGGGTGTGTGGTGGTTGTGGGTGGTGTGGGTGGTGTGATGTGGTGTGGTGGGTGGGTGGTGTGGGTGGGTGNTTGGTGGGTGGTGTGGGTGGGTGGGTGGTGTGGGTGGGTTGGTGGTGGNGTGGGTGGTTGGTGGGTTGGTGGTGTGGGTGGTGTGGGTGGTTGGTGGGTGTGGTGGGTGGGTTGGTGGNTGGTGGTTGTGGGTGGTGTGGGTGGGTGGTGGTGGGTGGGTGGTGTGGGTGGGTGGNGTGGGTGGTGTGGGTGGGTGGTGGTGGGTGGGTGGGTGGTGGGTGGGTTGGTGGTGGGTGGTGGGTGGGTGGGTGGGTGGTGGTGGGTGGTGGGTGGTGTGGTGGGTGGGTGGTGGGTGGGTGGTGTGGTGGGTGGTGGTGGTGTGGGGGGTGGGTGGTGTGGGTGGTGTGGGTGGTGTGAGTGGTGGTGTGGGTGGTTGTGGGTGGTGTGGGTGGGTGGTGGTGTGGGTGGGTGGTGGGTGGNGTGGGTGGGTGGGTGGTGNGTGGGTGGGTGGGTGGTGTGGGTGGGTTGGGTGGGTGGTGTGGGTGGTGNTGGGTGGTGTGGGTGGGTGGTGGGTGGTGTGGGTGGGTGGTGGGTGGGTGGTGGGTGGGGTGGTGGGTGGGTGGTGGTGTGGGTGGGTGGGTGGGGGGGGTGGGTGGTGTGGTGGTGTGGGTGGTGTGGGTGGGTTGGTGGTGTGGGTGGNGTGGGTGGTGTGGGTGGTTTGGGTGGTGGGTGGGTGGGTGGTGGGTGGGTTGGTGGGTGGTGTGGTGGTGTGGGTGGTTTGGGTGGGTGGGTGGGTGGTGTGGGTGGTGTTGGTGTGGTGGGTTGGTGGTGTGGGTGGTGTGGGTGGTGTGGTGGTTTGGTGGTGGGGTGGGTGGTGTGGGTGGGTTGGGNTGGTGTGGGTGGTGTGGTGGTGTGGGTGGTTTGGGTAGTGTGGGTGGGTGGTGTGGGTGGTGTGGGTGGGTGGTGTGGGTGGTGTGGGTGGTGTGGGTGGTGGTGTGGGTGGGTGGGTGGTGTGGGTGGGTGGTGTGGGTGGTTGTCACACAGACCCCCTACACACCGCTACCTGCGAGAATCAGTGGTGGGTGGGTGGTGTGGGTGGTGTGGGTGGTTGTCACAGACCCCCTGGGAGAATCAGTGGTGGGTGGGTGGTGTGGGTGGGTGGGTGGGTGGAACAATCCATTCGAAGTCCACTGCACCCGCCTCCGGCTACACCACGACCTTGCCCTTGGCCGCTTGGAGCAATAGAAGAACGCTTTTTAAACAAAAAAAACTCAACTTTAAAGCTACTGATTAGACAGACCAACAACCACTGATCTGCGTTGTAGCTGTTTTGGTTTCAGAAGCGACCGGAGCCATCATCACTGATAGTTCGATGGGACTAAGACCACAGCGACCCATCGAGACCCATCGAGACCCATATAGACCCACAAAGACCCATAGAGACCCATACCCACAGAGACCCATACTCATAGAGACCCATAGAGACCCATACTCATAGAGACCCACAGAGACCCATCCCCATAGAGACCCATACTCATAGAGACCCATAGAGACCCACAAAGACCATTGAGACCCACCGAGACCCATAGAGAGCCACAGAGACCCATAGAGACTCACAGAGACCCATACTCATAGAGACCCACAGAGACCCACACCATCAGAGACCCACAGAGACCCATAGAGAGCCATAGACCCATAGAGACCCATACTCATAGAGACCCATAAAGATCCACAGAGACCATACTCATAGAGATTCACAGAGATCCAGACTAGTAAAGATCCATAGAGACACACAGCACTCACACACACAGCACTCACACACACACNGCATGAACACACACACACCATCACCACACAGCGTGTACACACACACACCAACACACACACAGACTCACACACACACCATGACACACACACACNATGTACACACACAGNACTCACACACACACCATGTACACACACAGATGTACACACACACACCATGTACACACACACACCATGCACACACACACACATGTACACACACACACCATGTCACACACACACCATGTACACACACAGCATGTACACACACACACCATGTACACACACACCATGTACACACACACACCATGTACACACACACACACCTGTCACACACACACCATGTACACACACACACCATGTCACACACACACCATGTACACACACACAGCATGTACACACACACACCATGTACACACACACAGCGTGTACACACATACACCATGTACACACACACACANCATGTACACACACACAGCACTCACACACACACATGTACACACACACCATGTACACACACAGCATGTACACACACACCATGTACACACACACACCATGTACACACACACCATGCACACACACCATGTACACACACACACCATGTACACACACACAGCATGTACACACACAGCATGTACACACACACACCATGTACACACACACCATGCACACACACCATGTACACACACACACCATGTACACACACACACCATGTACACACACACACANCATGTACACACACACCATGTACACACACACACAGACATGTACACACACACANCATGTACACACACACCATGTACACACACACCATGTACACACACACCATGTACACACACACANATACACACACAGCATGTACACACACACACCATGTAGNCACACACCATGTTACACACACACCATGTACACACACACANCTGTACACACACACCATGTACACACACCATGTACACACACACACCATGTACACACACACACCTGTACACACACACACACCATGCACACACACACCATGTACACACACANCATGTACACACACACCATGTACACACACACCATGTACACACACACCATGTACACACACACCATGTACACACACACACCATGTACACACACAGCATGTACACACACACACCATGTACACACACACCATGTACACACACACACACCATGCATGTACACACACACCATGTACACACACACACCATGNACACCACACACAGCATGTACACACACACCATGTACACACACACACCATATACACACACACACACCATGCACACACACACCATGCACACACACACCGATGNACAGCACACACCATGTACACACACAGCATGTACACACACACCATGTACACACACACCATGCACACACAGCATGTTACACACAAACCATGCACCATGTACACACACACCGTACACACACACACCATGTACACACACACACCATGTACACACACACATCAGTACACACACAGCATGTACACACACACAGCATGCACACACACACACACCATGTACACACACACACCATGTACACACACATCATGTACACACACACACCATGTACACACACACCATGCACACACACCATGTACACACACACACCATGTACACACACACACCAAGTACACACACACCATGTACACACACACACACCATGTACACACACACACCATGCACACACACCATGTACACACACACACCATGTACACACACACACCATGTACACACACACCATGTACACACACACACCATGTACACACACACACCATGTACACACACACAGCATGTACACACACACATCATGTACACACACCATGTACACACACACAGCATGCACACACACACACCATGTACACCACACACCATGTACACACACACATGTACACACACAGCATGTACACACACACACCATGTACACACACACACCATGTACACACACACACCATGTACACACAGCTGTACACACACACCATGTACACACACAACATGTACACACACACACACACCATGTACACACACACANCATGTACACACACACACCATGTACACACACACCATGTACACACACAGCTGTACACACACACCATGTACACACACACACCATGTACACACACACACCATGTACACACACACCATGTACACACACAGCATGTACACACACACCATGTACACACACACACCATGTACACACACAATGCATGTACACACACACAGCATGTACACACACACCATGTACACACACACACCATGTACACACACACCACACACACACACACACTGTACACACACAGCATGTACACACACACCATGTACACACACACCATGTACACACACAACATGTACACACACACACAGCATGTACACACACACCATGTACACACACACCATGTACACACACACCATGTACACACACACTGTACACACACAGCGTGTACACACACACCATGTACACACACAGCATGTACACACACACACCATGTACACACACACACCTGTACACACACACCATGTACACACACACACACACTGTACACACACACCATGCACACACACCATGTACACACACACCATGTAGACCACACANTGTACACACACACCATGTACACACACACTGTACACACAAACACCATGTACACACACACAGCTGTACACACACACCATGCACACACACCATGTACACACACACCATGTACACAACACCNTGTACACACACACCATGTACACAACAGCTGTACACACACACCATGCACACACACCATGTACACACACACCATGTACACAACACCTGTACACACACACACCGTGTACACAACACCTGTACACACACACCATGTACACACACANCATGTACACACACACAGTGTACACAACACCACACACCTGTACACACACACACCATGTACACCAACACACCTGTACACACACACACCATGTACACACACACCATGTACACACACACACACCATGTACACACACACAGCATGTACACACACACACCATGTACACACACACATCATGTATACACACACATCATGTACACACACACACACCATGTACACACACAGCATGTACACACACACACCATGTACACCAACACTGTACACACACACACCATGTACACCAACACCTGTACACACACACCNTGTACACCAACACCTGTACACACACACANGTACACCACACACCTGTACACACACACACACCATGTACACCAACAGCCACACACACCATGTACACCAACANCTGTACACACACACACCATGTACACACACAGCATGTACACACACACACCATGTACACACAACAGCACTCACACACCATGTACACCACCTGTACAGACACCTGTACACACACACACCATGTACACACACAGCTGTACACACACACACCATGTACACACACACCATGTACACACACACACCATGTACACNCANACACCAGTGTACACACACACACATCATGTACACACAACCNTGTACACACACACCATGTACACACACACCATGTACACACACACACCATGTACACCAACACCTGTACACACACACCATGTACACACACACCATGTACACACATACACCATGTACACACACACCATGTAACACACACACANCATGTACACACACACACCATGTAACACACACACACCATGTACACCACACACCATGTACACACACACCTGTACACACACANCATGTACACACACACCATGTACACACACAGCATGTACACACACACCATGTACACACACACACACATGTACACACACAGCATGTACACACACACACACCATGTACACACACANCATGTACACACACACCATGTACACACACACANCATGTACACACACAGCATGTACACACACANCATGTACACACACACACACCATGTACACACACACCATGTACACACACACCATGTACACACACACCATGTACACACACACACACACGGCATGTACACACACACCATGTACACACACANCTGTACACACACACACCATGTACACACACACACACACAACATGTACACATCACACACCTGTACACACACACACACCATGTTGTTACACAACACACATGTACACACACTGTACACACACACAACAACATGTACACACACACACACATGTACACACACACACCATGTACACACACACACANCATGTACACACACACTGTACACACACACCATGTACACACACACCAGACACACACACACCATGTACACACACACACAGACATGTACACACACACAGATGTACACACACAGCATGTACACANACACATGCACACACACACACCCATGTACACACACACACACAACAGGGTTACTAGGCCAATGAGTGACCTCTGCACCGTGCGGGTAATCAAAGTCCTCTTATCCGACGCTGACGTGATGATTGTCACCTCCTAAATCCTGAACNATTTGACGTGACCAGGTGAAAGGCCCCCACTCACCATCACCCACACAAAGTACAGCCGCTCAGCCAAGTGACGGCCCCATCATCGCATCATCATCATCGTGGTGGTGGTGGTGGTTTAGAGCGTCAGCCAAATAATCTGAACGCGTGGCGATGTTGATTCTGAATGTGGATGGTAAAAATCANACCGATTCACGTGAACACGGGGAGATCGAACCCACGACCTCCTGTACAGTGTCAACCACACCGTGATGATGATGAGAGAGAGACACAGACTCCAATCTACAGCAGCAGGCATCGTCAGAGTCAGGATCAAACCCACGACCTCCTGTACACCAGGCGAGGTAGTCAACATCTCATAGCCACCGTGATGATGAGAGAGAGAGAGACTCAGACTCCAATACAGACAGCAGCAGGCATCGTCAGAGTCAGGATCAAACCCACGACCTCCTGTACACCAGGCGAGGTAATCAACAGCTCATAGCCACCGTGATGATGATGANGAGAGACTCATACTCCACTTATACAGCAGCAGGCATCGTGAGGATCGGGATCGAACCCACGACCTCCTGTACACCAGGCGAGGTAGTCAACATCTAGCCACCGTGATGATGATGATGAGGAGAGACTCATACTCCACTTATACAGCAGCAGCATCGTGAGGATCGAGATCGAACCCACGACCTCCTGTACACCAGACGAGGTAGTCAACATCTCATAGCCACCGTGATGTCCTTTTAACACGAACCGGCGGGGTCATCCACTCATCCACCCACTTACTCACTCACTCACCCACTCACTCACTCACTCACCCACTCACCCAATCATCCACTCACCCACCCACTCACCCAATCACCCACCCACCCACTCACCCAATCATCCACTCACCCAACAACTCACCCACCCACTCACCCACCGACTCACCCACCCACTCACTCACTCACCCACCCACTCACCGACCCATTCACCCACCTACCCACTCACTCACCCACCCACCCATCCACCCACTCACCCACCCACCCACCCACTCACTCACTCACTCCCCCACTCACATCCACCCACTAACCCACTCACTCACTCACTCACCCACTCCCCCACTCACCCACCCACCTACCCACTCACCCACTCACCCACCCTCCCACTCCCCCACCCACCCACTCATCCACCCACTCACCCCACCCACTCACCCACCCTCCACTCCCCCACCCACTCACCCACTCCCCACTC
>MU249807.1:23334-58334 GCA_018977245.1 Lethenteron camtschaticum | reverse complement strand
TCGAAATGTTGGGGCCCGTCGCCCTTCGGGTATCCAAAGATGAGGACCGTCGGGAGAAGTGGAGGCTGAACCTTAGAGGATGTTTCTCAGGACCTTGAACAGCGAGTCCAGGCTCTCGCACTCCACGTATTGGTGCGCCACCGTCTCCACTTTACCGCAGAACCGGCACTCTGGGGACGTGTCGGTGAAGCGCGCCAGGGAGGCGTTGGTGGTGACGGTGCGTGGGCGACGCTCCAGCCGAGGTCGCCGATGCGGTTGTACGTCGGGCTGGAGTAGAGTTGCCTCCAGCGAGGCCTCTCCGGAGAGATGCAGGGCAGCAGGGCTTTCCTCCAGGCCTGGTCCTTGTGGCTCCTCAGGGTGTCCTGTTGGTCACACCGGACCATGTAGGAGTAGAGCACCTTCCTCTTGACATTCGCGAAGGCCACCTCTGGTAGGTCTTCCAGCCGGCACGGGTCGTGATCCGCCTTCGCTTGTTGGCATCGGCGGCGCAGCGGCACGACGGAGAGCTCCGGTGGAGGGGACTGAGAGGGGCCTCGTCATCCCCAACGCCGATGGGGGCCTTCTCCCCGCTGCCGCTGAGAAGGCCCCCTTGGCTTCGGCCAGGATTCTCGCTCTCTCTGTGTGTGTGTGGAGATCTGTGCGGAAAGAGCTGTAGCCATACTCTTGGGTCTTTGGGTAAAGTCACGTGGCTGGAAAGAACCCAGAGTGCATCGGTGCCTGCAGTCACGATGAGCTGCAAATGAAGACACGGCATTGTTGGATTGCTCCAGCATGAAAAACAAATAGAACACATTGTCCTGCGGAGGGAGCTGGTAGGAACGTTGGGTTGCTCGGTCAATGGCCAGGGTCAACGGCGGCGTGGTGTATTCTGCAAATATGGCCGACTGTGAGGGTGGGCACAAGCCGGCATGAGTAGGTTAAACGTTGAGTTTTATAAGGGCACCACAGGGTGACCAGCCCCTCCGCACCCAGCCCCACCCTCTCACCCCCCACCCAGCCCCACCCTCCTTACCCAGCCCCTCACCACCCAGCCCCTCCCTGCACGATGGACGGACGGACACAATAATCCCCTGTGGGCTGGTGTAACCAGGAGGTTCCTACCAGTATACACATTTCGTCTTCTTTGGGTCTTTCGGTAAAGTCAGGCGTAGGTGGGTTCAAAGAAAATAACAAAAAACGACGACTCTTCGATCGCGATGACGGATGCCCGTGCTGTGATCCAAACGTAGTTTGTTATATTCTTCTTGACATGTTATGTTTCGGCTTGGGTCTAATTGTCCACGCTCAACCAACGTTGGCTGTAAATCACCACGGTCCCTCACGTTGTGGCAAGCTTCGGGGCCACTTCCTGGAGTCGTGGAGTTCTGCCATTACTAGCACGGTACATTTCAATAAAGCGTGCTTTAAAAAAAAGTCACGTAGAAGGGAAATAATAAAATAATAAAAAATAAAACATAAAAATTCTCACGACGTTTCGACTGCAATTCTTTTTTATATGTTATTGCAATAAAAACGTCGTGAGAATTTTTATGGTTTATTATTTCTTATTTTATTATTTCCCTTCTACGTGACTTTACCGAAAGAACCCAGCAAGTGAACATAAGATGCTCACCCTGAGCCCTCATTACTCTGATGGTGCATTGTCTTGGAGCTGTGAACGCCTTTTGGCGTCCTCTGGTTCTAGCACCAATTGAGATGAGGCTCAAAAGAAAGCCGTCTCTGGTGTGGACCAATCAGCTTCAAGGACAATGCATCATATTATCAGTATGTTTTTGTTTTCATTTTGAACGCAAGTATCGTGGCTAATGCAGACACGTGAATCCTCGTAAAAAGGTTTCAGTTTTGTTGCCAGAAAATATGGGGAAAACCCCTATTACACTGGTTAACAAAAAAAACATTTTTCTGGCTGTTCTAGACTAATTTCAGGGTGCTGATTCCAAATCTGATCTCAGATTTGCTCTATGACATCTCATTTTTATGCTATCGGCATACCCCATTTTCATTGATTTTACCCGAAATTAACTCTGTCACTTATGATTGCAAGTTGTTGCGAGCCAGTGGCTGCTTTAGTGTTAAATATGGTGCTGTATTTTTAGGATAGTGTGTTTGTAATATCATTTTATGTAGATATCCACATTTATTTATATTTTTCTTCCGCAGTTTTATTGAAAATGCAATATTTATTATCTCAAAAACCTGATGGGATAGACAAAAACTGATGCCACATTTGGAATCAGCACCCCAAAATTACCTTAAACCGTTGGGATACCTTATGCAAGAAAAAGTGTGTTGACCAGTGAATTATTATTTTCTGGTACTGGCAAAGGAGGTCTAAAGATGAGTTGACACCTCAGGGGGCTTCGGATACGGACAGCGGAGCCAGCGATGGGACAGCAACGAATGGGGGTGGTGGTGTGATGTGGTGACTTACAGGGTGCAACGGTCATCACTGAGACTATTTTGATGATTTTATTATTACATTACACGCTTTCTATTAACTCACTCGGTCTGTTGTTGCGTCTGTAGTGCCGAACTTTACGCGGACAATCCTTATATTAAGTTCACTTGCTTGCTTGCGCGCTTACGACCGTGCAAATCTTTCGGTCGTTTTTTAACCCACTTCCGTGATCCAATCGAGCTGACATTTTGCACACAGACTCGTTGTGCGTGACAATTGATTTTCGTGAAATGTTTTTCCAAAATTGTACACTTTTTAGGGAAAATTTATATTTAATTACCAATTGCTTAATGGTGACAGGCAATCATCTGACCCATAGGTGGCAGCCATCTCAAGCCAGAGGACGAGAGGACTCTAGCCGCCACGCATATAAAGGATTTAAAAACTTTGTTTTTAAATCCTTTATATTAAGTTCACTTGCTTGCTTGCTTACGACCGTGCAAATCTTTCGGTCGTTTTTAACCCACTTCCGTGATCCAATCGAGCTGACATTTTGCACACAGACTCGTTGTGCGTGACAATTAATTTTCGTGAAAATGTTTTTTTCCAAAATTTTACACTTTTTAGGAATTTTTTTNATATTTAATTACCAATTGCAATGTGGCAGAAATCATCTGACCCAAGGTGGCAGCCATCAAGCAGAGGACGAAACCTAGGCCACGCATATAAAGGATTTATAGTGAAAAACTTTGTTTTTACGGGTTAATTTTTTCCGTTGTCACTTTATTTTCAAANTCAGCAATTCCACAACCAGNACTTGAACGCGTTCTCGCCTCTCTCTCTCCCGACTCTCTCTCTGATAATTGTTTTTTATTCTATCTGGCAACAAAATTGACACCTTTTTTTACATGGAGTCATGTTTGCATTGACCACAATACCTGCGTCGTAATGCAATCAAAAAACACATCTATAATGTATGCACTGTCCTATCAGAGTTATGATTATGACTCATTGTAAAAATGTCAGTTTTGTTGCCAGATAAAAGGGTAAAAACCAATTATCAACGTACAGAATGATCATTGGTTTTTTACCCTTCTATCTGGCAACAAACTGACACCTTTTTTACGAGGAGTCATGTTTGCATTGACCACAATACCTGAGTCTATTGCAAAAAAATCACAACTCTGATGATATGCACTTCCTTGAGTTGATTGTCCACACCCGAGACGTTTCCTTAATGCCTAGTCTCACATGGGTTGGACCAGATCAAAAGGCGCACAACTCAGAGACAACGCACCATCAGAGTATGAGAGCTCGGGGTAAGCATTTACACCATGAACCTCATTTGTCAGTAAAAAAATATGATAATTGTTTTTTTACCCTTTTATCTAGCAACAAAACTGACACCTTTTTTACAAGGAGTCATGTTTGCATTGACCATAATACCTGCGGTCGTAATGCAAACAAAACACAACTCTGATGATATGCACTGTCCTTGAAGTTGATTGGTCCACACCGAGACAGCTTTCTTAGAGCCCAGTCTCACCATCTCACTCACTCACTCACCATCTCACTCACTCACTCACCATCCTACTCACCACCCACTCACTCACTCACTCTCTCATTCACCATCTCACTCACCATCTCACTCACCCACGCACCATCTCACCACCCACTCACCCACTCACCATCTCACCCACTCACTCANCATCCTCACTCACCATCTCACCCACTCACTCACCACCTCACTCACCATCTCACTCACCCACTTACTCACCATCCCACTCACTCACTCACTCANCATCTTACTCACCATCTCACCCACTCACCATCCCACTCACCATCTCACCACTCACTCACCCACTCACTCACTCATCCACTCTCACCATCTTCCACTCACTCACCACTCACTCACCCACTCACCCACTCACCATCTCAGTCACTCACCATCTCACTCATCATCTCACTCACCCACTCACCATCTCACTCACCATCTCAGTCACTCACCATCTCACTCATCATCTCACTCACCCACTCACCATCTCACTCACCATCTCACTCACTCACCATCTCACTCATCATCTCACTCACCACTCACCATCTCACTCACCATCTCACTCACTCACCATCTCACTCACCATCTCACTCACTCATCACTCACTCACCCACTCACCATCTCACTCATNTCACTCACTCACCATCTCACTCACCATNTCACTCACTCACCATCTCACTCACCATTTCACTCACCCACTCACCATCTCACTCACCATCTCACCCACTCACCATCTCACTCACCATCTCACTCACCCACTCACTCACCCACTCACTCACCANCACCCACTCACTCACCCACCCACTCACCATCACTCACCATCTCACTCACCCACTCACCATCTCACTCACCATCTCACCCACTCACCACCACTCACCATCCCACTCACTCACCATCTCACTCACCCACTCACCACTCACCTCACCAACTCACCATTCACTCACTCACCATCTCACTCACATCTCACTCACCCACTCACCATCTCACTCACCATATCACCCACTCACCATCCCACTCACCATCCCACTCACCATCTCACTCACCATCTCACTCACCATCTCACTCACCATATCACCCACTCACCATCCCACTCACCATCCCACTCACCATCTCACTCATCACTCACTCACCCACTCACTCACTCACCATCTCACTCACCATCTCACCCACTATCTCACTCACCATCACTCACCCACTCACCATCACTCACCCACTCACCCACTCACCATCACTCACCCACTCACCATCNCACTCACCCACTCACCCACTCACTCATCTCACTCACCATCTCACCCACTCACCATCCCACTCACCATCTCACTCACCATCTCACTCACTCACCATCCCACTCACCATCCCACTCACCATCTCACTCACCATCTCACTCACTCACCATCTCACTCACCATCTCACTCACCACTCACCATCTCACTCACCACTCACCCACTCACCATCCACTCACCATCCACTCACCATCTCACTCACCACCACTCACCAACCCACTCACCATCTCACTTATTCACCATCTCACTCACTCACCATCTTACCCACCCACTCACCATCTCACTCACCACTCACATCTCACCCACTCACCATCTCACTCACCCACTCACCCACCCACTCACCATCTCACTTATTCATCCACTCACTCACCCACTCACCATCTCACTCACCATCTCACTCACCATCTCACCCCAACTCACCATCTCACTCACCCACTCACCATCTCACTCACCATCTCACTCACCATCTCACCACTCACCATCTCACTCACCATNTCACCCACTCACCATATCCCACTCACCATCCCACTCACCATCCCACCCACTCACTCACCATCTCACTCACTCACCCACTCACCATCTCACTCACCACTCACCATC
Organism: Lethenteron camtschaticum; assembly: GCA_018977245.1. Lineage (NCBI taxonomy): Eukaryota > Metazoa > Chordata > Hyperoartia > Petromyzontiformes > Petromyzontidae > Lethenteron > Lethenteron camtschaticum. Next base: position 52,498 of record MU249807.1, on the reverse strand, counting down.
TCACTCACCATCTCACCCANTCACCACCACTCACCATCCACTCACCATCCACTCACCATCTCACTCACCCACTCACTCACCATCTCACTCACCATCTCACTCACCACTCACCATCTCACTCACCATCTCACCCACTCACCATCCCACTCACCATCTCACTCACACGCACTCACCAACCCACTCACCATCTCACTCACCATCTCACTCACTCACCATCTTACCCACCCACTCACCCACTCACCATCTCACTCACCATCNCACCCACTCACCATCTCACTCACCCACTCACCCACCCATCACCATCTCACTCACCCACTCACCCCAACCACCATCTCACTCACCATCTCACTCACTCACCATCCACTCACCCACTCACCCACCACTCACCATCTCACTCACCCACTCACCATCTCACTCACCCACTCACCCACCCACTCACCACTCACTCACCCACTCACCCACCCACTCACCATCTCACTCACCCACTCACCAACCAACTCACCATCTCACTCACCATCTCACTCACCCACTCACCCACCCACTCACCCACTCACCACTCACCATCTCACTCACCATCTCACCCACCATCTCACCACTCACCCACCCACTCACCAACCCACTCACCATCCCACTCACTATCTCACTCACTCACCTACTCACCACCCACTCACTCACTCACCATCTTACTCACCATCTCACCCACTCACCATCCCACTCACCATCTCACCCACTCACTCACCACCTCACTCACCATCTCACTCATCCACTTACTCACCATCCCACTCACTCACTCACCATCTAACTCACCCACTCACCACTCACTCACCATCCACTCACCATCTCACTCACCCACTCACTCACCATCTCACTCACCATCCACCCACCACCACTCACTCACCCACTCACCCACTCTCTCACTCACCCACTCACCCACTCACCATCNCANTCACCCACTCACCATCTACACTCACCCACTCACCCACTCACTCACCATCTCACTCACCATCTCACTCACCATCTCACTCACCATCTCACCCACCCACCACTCACCCACTCACTCCACTCACCATCTCACTCACCACTCACCATCNCACTCACCATCTCACTCACCATTTCACTCACTCACCATCACTCACCATCTCACTCACCATCTCACCCACCCACTCACCCACTCACCCACCCACTCACCATCTACTCACCACTCACCATCTCACTCACCCACTCACCATCTCACTCACCATCTCACTCACCCACTCACCCACTCACCCACTCACTCACCCACCCACTCACCATCTCACTCACTCACACATCTCACTCACTCACCCACCCACTCACCACCCACTCACTCACTCTACCCTCTACTCACTTACTCACCATCTACTCACCCACTCACTCACCATCTACTCACCATCTACCCACCACTCACCCACCCACCCACTCACCCACTCACCATCTCACCCACCATCTCACCACTCACACCCACTCACCAACCCACTCACCATCCCACTCACCAACCCACTCACCAACCCACTCACCATCCCACTCACCATCTCACTCACTCACCACTCACTCACTAAACTCCTGCGATGTCACTGAAAATCCCTCCCCCTCTCCCCACCACCATGGGACGCGNCCATCTCACCCCCCACCTACACCCCCACCTCACCTGAGCGCGNCTCATCTACATACGGCCCCCACCTACACCCCACCTTCCACCAATGGGAGCGCGCTCATCCATACGGCCCCCACCTACACCCCACTTCACCATGGGAGCGCCATCTCCATACGGCCCCCACTCACCCCACATTCACCATGGACGCGGNTCACTCCATACGGCCCCACTACACCCAACCTCCACCAATGGGCGGCTCAACATACGGCCCCCACCTCCCCACCCACCAATGGAGCGCGGTTCATCTCCATACGGCCCCCACCTACACCCCAACCTTCCACCAATGGGAGCGTAGCTCATCTACATACGGCCCCACCTACACCCCACATTCCACCAATGGGAGCGTGCTCATCTACATACGGCCCCCACCTACACCCCAACCTTCCACCAATGGGAGCGCGGTTCATCTCCATACGGCCCCCACCTACACCCCAACCTTCCACCAATGGGAGCGCGGCTCATCTACATACGCCCCACCTACACCCCACATTCCACCAATGGGAGCGCGGCTCATCTCCATACGGCCCCCACCTACACCCCACATTCCACCAATGGAGCGCGGCTCATCTCCATACAGCCCCCACCTACACCCCCACTTCCACCAATGGAGCGCGGCTCATCTACATACGGTCCCCCCACCCCCCCCCAGTCCACCCCACCAATGGGAGCGCGATTAAGCCAGTGTGCCCGCCCACTTCTTCCTCCTCCAATTACAGCGCGGCTCACCTCCATCCGCCCCCNGCCACCGCTCGCACCCCCCGAACCACCCACCAATGGAGCGCGCTGTTTAGCCCGTAAGCCCCGCCCACTTTTTCCCCTGTCCAATAACAGCGCGGCTCACCTCCATCCGTCCCCCGCCCACACCCCCGTCCACCCCCAACCAATGGAGCGCGCTTAAGCCCGGTTACCGCCCTCCCCCCACGCCTCGCGTTGCCAACCAATCAGAGCGGGGCAAATTGATCCGCGTGGGTGGGGGGTGGAGACCCTTCCCCCTTTGCCCCGCCCCCCCCCGTCCCCAGTATAAAAGCGTCGGGCTGGTGGGGAGAGGCTTCACATCGCCCAGAGCGCGGATTGGAGTCTCCTACCACTCGCTGCTTCGCTGTGCGGCTGCTCTTACCCTCCCCTCCTCGCTTGTCGCTTGGGTCTGACGACTCCTCGTGTCTCTCTCTCATCTCACCTCGTCTCTCGTCTCTCTCACCTCCTTCAATCCGCTCATTCTCAGCTCCTTCAACCACCTCATCCCTCCTTCCTTCCTCAAGTCCACTCCTTCAGTCTGCTCATCCTCAACCCCTTCAATTCACTCCTTCAATCTGCTCATCCTCCGTCATTCCTCTTCCCTCCCTCCTTCCCTCCTTCACTCAACTCCACCTGCATCGGATCAGCGGCGTAGGGAGTTCAAACTCCGCGTTGCGAATGAAGTCTCCGCGTCCCTCTCGAGTGCACGGCCCATCAGCGACAGCAATTTTAGTGTCGACAACGTCAACAACGACATCAACAACAACATCAACAACGACAACAGCATCATCATCATCATAAGTAGTAGTAGTAATAGTAGTGGCAATTGCAATCGCGGTTGTAGTGGGTTTAATAAAAGCGCCGTGACATTGACCCCTAAACAAGGAAGTTAAAACCCTCGTCACGTATTTTTGTGAAAGCAACGGGAAGTACGAAATCGATCAACGCGAATGGGCAAAGTAGAAGCGATAGCGCCGTGAGACCTCAGGGACCCTGTTATTCCTCCGTTTCTAGGACAAATTTACTGCTTTAATAAAAACAACAAGAAGACTACGGACAATCCCGGTTTGACAATCTTCGGAGGTTAGTGGCCGCTGATCCATCCCTGTCAGACTCCTACTCTGAGTTCCTCTTGAGTCTGAGGACTTATCTTGAGTCTGAGGACTTATCTTGAGTCTGAGGACTTATCTTGAGTCTGAGTCTTTCTTGAGTCTGAGGACTTATCTTGAGTCTGAGGACTTCTTCTTGAGTCTGAGTCTCTCTTGAGTCTGAGGACTTATCTTGAGTCTGAGGACTTATCTTGAGTCTGAGTCTCTCTTGTCTGAGGACTTATCTTGAGTCTGAGGACTTCTTCTTGAGTCTGAGGACTTATCTTGAGTCTGAGGACTTCTCTTAGGTCTGAGGACTTATCTTGAGTCTGAGGACTTCTCTTGAGTCTGAGGACTTATCTTGAGTCTGAGGACCTCTTGAGTCTGAGTCTTTCTTGAGTCTGAGGACTTCTCTTGAGTCTGAGGACTTCATCTTGAGTCTGAGGACTTATCTTGAGTCTGAGGACTTGAGTCTGAGGACTACTTCTTGGCGGAGGACTTCTCTTGAGTCTGAGGACTTATCTTAAGTCTGAGGACTGCTTCTTGAGTCTGATATTCTCTTGAGTCTGATTACTTCTGAGTCTGACTACCCCTGGGTCTGAGTCTTGAGCCCCCTCTGAGTCCCCTCTGAGTCCCCAGGCGAGTCCCCGCCCACCGCCCAACTGCGATGTCCAAGTTCAGCATCAGGCGAGCCTGCGCCGATGACTGCCATGAGATCCTGCGACTCATCAAGGTGAGCCGCTGCCCGCGGAGCCGGCGAAGTTTGGCTGTAGTTGGTGAGCTGGCACCTCCGTTTGGGTGGAGTTGGATCTGGTGGTGGGGGACGCCGTTGTTGCATTGCTCACCCGCTCGCTCACTCACCCACTCGCTCACCGCTCACTCACCCACTCGCTCACCTGCTCACCCACTCACCCACTCGCCCGCTCACCTACTCACCCACTCGTTCACTTACCCACCCGCTCGCCAACTCACTGTCTCACCCACTCGCTCGCTCACTCGCTCACCCGCTCGCTCACCCGCTCGCTCACCCGCTTGCTCACCCACTCACTTGCCAACTCACTCACTGTCTCAGCCACTCGCTCACCCACTCGCTCACTCGCTCACCCACTCGCTCACTTGGTCACTCGCTCACTCGCTCACCCACTCACTTGCCCACCCACTCGCCCACCCACTCACTCACCCACCTACTTCCGATTAGCAAGGTTGGCTACGTACAGTGCGAACAAAGTTTAACATAGAGTGCATGCTACACTACATACTACACTATACCCTATTATACACTATACTTTACACCACTACTATACACTACACTGCTACACTATTTTACTACACTATACACTACTACACTACACTACTACACTATACACCACTATACACACTACTACACTATACACACTACTACACTATACCCTATTATACACTACACTTTACACCACTACTATGCACTACACTTCTACACTATCTTACTACACTATACACTACTACACTATACACTACTACTATAACACTACTACACTATACACTACACACTATACACTACACACTACTACACTATCCACTACACACCACTACACACTACACTATACACTACACACTACTACACTACACACTACACTACACTACACACTACTACACTACACACTACTACACTATCCACTACACTACACTATACACCACTACTACACTATACACCACTACTACACTATACACTACTACTACTACACTATACCCTACTACTATAACACTACTACACTATACACTACATACTACACTATGTCCTATTATACACTACACTTTACACCACTACTATACACTACACTATCTTACTACACACTGCACTATACACTACTACACTACACTATACACCACTATACACTACTACTCTACACTACTACACTATACACCACTATACACTACTACACTATACACTACTACACTATACACTACACTGCACTACTACACTATACACTACTATACTACACTATACACCACTATACACTACTACTCTACACTACTACACTATACACTACTACACTATCCACTACACACCACTACACACTACTACACTATACACTACCACTATACACTACTACTATACACTATTACACTACTACACTATACACCACTATACACTACTACACTACACACTACTACACTATCCACTACACACCACTATACACTACACACTACTACACTATACACTACTACACTATACACCACTACACTGTGCACCACTACATTATACGCTACTACACTATACACTATGCACTACTACACTACACACTACTTACACTATACACTACCACTATACACTACTACTATACACTATAACACTACTACACTACTACTACTACACTATACACTACTACTACACTATACACTACTACTACACTATACACTACTACTACTACACTATACACACGCATTACACTATATACACACACTAAACTATATACACACACTACACTATATACACACTACACTATATACACACGCACTACACTATATATACACACACACTACACACACACACTACACTGTATACACACACACAACACTACTAAATTGCAAACTCATTTCTTTAGAACTGCTTTTCCTGTTTAGTTTTCACCATGGTCGTTGGATTTCTGTGGGTCTCTAGTTCTATATGAGTCTTTGGGTCTCTGTTGGTCTCTGTGGTTCTATATAAGTCTTTGGATCTCTGTGGGTCTCTGCGGTTCTATATGAGTCTTTGGGTCTCTGTTGGTCTCTGTGGTTCTATATGAGTTTTTGGGTCTCTGTGGGTCTCTGTGGATCTCTATGGTTCTATATGAGTCTTTGGATCTCTGTGGATCTCTATGGTTCTATATAAGTCTTTGGGTCTCTGTGGGTCTCTGTGGTTCTATATGAGTTTTTGGGTCTCTGTGGGTCTATGTGCGTCTCTTCCTTCCGATGTTCGGAAGCCATTGGGAGCTGCGGTGCTACTTTTAAATAATCGTCGTCATCTAGATTGACAAACTCATTTGTTTAGAACTGTTGCTTGTTGTTGTTGTGTAGTTTGTTGTGTAGTTACTGTTGTTGTGTAGTTTGTGTCCTTACCCCACCACTCCCGATTAGCGCGGTTGGCTACGTACCATGGTACGAAAGAAGTTCACATACATACACACACATACGTACACACACATACACACATACACACACATACACACACACATAGACACACACACACACACATACATACACACATACACACACATACACACACATACATACACACAACAACAACCGCCATTCGCCACCAAGTGGCGGTGACATCACGACGACGCTTGTGCCAGGCCATGTGCACCTTGAGGCCACGTGAACGCCCGCTGGCAGGAGGTCACGGGGCAGACCCAGGTGCCACGGGTCGACTGACTGAGATGACTGGCTGATGCACCACCTGTGCCCCCTACTGTGCCAACGTGCTGTGCTTTAGCCACCCGGCGCTCCGCTCGTTGTTGTGAGCGTCGCTCCTCCGCCCTCCGTTGTTGTTGGAGGGCGACTGCCTCCAACTGCCCAGTAGCGTCGTTCATGACCCTCCTCCATCGGCAAGTCCAGTCAGCTCCACGTCCTCCTGTACCACATCACTTCATCTCTTCTCTAGCCCGTGCCGCGCCCGTTTAGCCCCCTTGATCCGGCCGAACAGAAGCTGTTTTGGCATGCGGGCTACATGGCCCAGCTAATGCAGCCTTGCCTGCCCGAGGTGTTCACCGATGGGACTTTGTCCAGATCTTTCGAGGATTTGTGAGCTCGCACAATCCAGCCTGGTTAAACACAGGATTGATCGTAGGCAGGCCAGCCTAAATGTTTATAACCGATGAAGATTAGGGGGGTCCATGTTTCGCAAGCGTAGAGAAGGAGGGAATGACTGTGACCGAGAAGACCTGAAGCTTTGTGCAGAACGACAGACCAGGTAGCTTCCACATAGCGTTACGCAACCGATGAAAAGATAATGCCGCTCGACTGATTCAGAGTGAGACCTCTGCTGTTTAACCGGAGCCGGTCATGAGCACACTGCCCAGGTATGGGGAACTCTCCGCTCTCTCCACAACTGACCCATCACCGATTGGGAGTTGTGGGGTGGAGTGTCCGATGGTACAAAATACCCAGGCAGGTGCTTTGTTTTGGTGGGCTGATGGTAAGGCCACCTCTTAGTGGCACACTCCAGTTTCAGCAGCAGCGCCTCTAACTCCTCTTCTGAGTGAGCTGCAATTACCAGGTTGTCGGCATACATAACGTAGTTGACCAATAGGGAGCCATCCCTTGACCGCACCCGGGCATCAATCAGCCTCCCATTGTATCTCTACCAGATAGAAATTCCTCCGTCACAGCTACTGAAGGCTTCACGAATTACGTGGTCGAAATAGATTTTAAATAATGTTGGAGCCAGAGGACATCCCTGTCGCACCCAAGGTGTACAGGGATGGCTCTGACTCCCGGCCACGTAGGTTTACCCGGGCCTGTTAACCATCATGAAGGTCCTTAATGATCGTGAGCAGAGGGTCAGGGACTCCGAAAGCACGAAGAACAACCAGTGCCCAGGCCTACTGATGGTATCATAGGCCTTGACCATGTCAATAAAGCCCTTTCCTGAAACCGCATTGGGGCTCCACAAGCCTCTACTCAGCGTGACTAGCAAGGCGATGCTGAATAATTCTTGCCAGGACCTTTCCCGGCACACTGAGGAGTGAGATGCCCCTGTAGTTAGTCTGTGCAGTCCCCCTTCTTAAAGAGGGGGACCACCAGGGCATCCTCCAATCCTGCGGAACCGTCCTGTGGCCCAGACTGTTGTTATGATGTCATGTAGGGCAGTCTGTGCACAAACGCCACCCTCCCTCAGCATCTCTGCCCGGTGCCTTTCCTGGTCTCAGACTCTGGATCGCTTTCATTACTTCCATTGGATGGCATCAGCCACACTCACAGGTGGTGACTTCCTCCGCCAATATTTGAGGCACAGTAGCCTCAGCAGGGTCATCCCCACTTTGTCCCATGATGTTTTCCAGGCTGAGGACCCTCCCCAGGACCTAGAATGCTAGCAAATCTGCAAACCTGTTCCCGGGTCGGACATTGGCACCGTTCTTTCCCCTAATGAGGTAATGGTCTGGCGCTAGCAGTTACTTTTTTGATGGAGTTAAATAGTGATATGTGATCGCAGCCACTGAGGCAGACTATCTGCTCAGCAACCCGCGGACCAGCACCCATCCTTGCAGCTCCTCACGGCTCTCCGAACCTCCGAGGCCGGAACGGACACGAAGGGGTGGGTGGCCAGCACCACGCCCGACCGCCTTTGTCTCCCAGTGGCGATGTTTACACACCGCACCAGGTACTCATTTAAGGCTGAGTCGACCTAGGGAGACCAGGACCGGTTCAGATAATCGTCACTGAGCGGGAATCGAACCCGGGTCACCAGGTAGCGCGCTAACGCTACACTACCGCTCCCACAGCATACACACACAACAAACAACCGCCATTCGCCACTAATGGCAGTGACGTCACCACAACGCTTGTGCCAGGCTATGTCACCTTGAGGCCACACACACACATACACACACTCACACACACTTACACACACTCACACATACACACACGCACACATACACACACGCACACATACACACAAGAACAACCTCCATTCGCCACTAAGTAGCGTGACGTCACCACGCGCTGCCAGGCAGCACCTTGAGGCCACACACAAAGATCAAAGATCCCCCGTGCCTTAAGCAAGTTGTTAGCGAGCACCTAGAGGAACACACGGGGTGGTGGGTGAGCGCCCGACCCTTTGTCTCCCCATGCGGGGAGAAAAGGCCACACACACACACGACATCACACACACGTGACCACACAATACAGCCACACACTGTGCACACACAATGCACACACACATGTGCACACACACACATACACGCCACATACACGCACACACGCACACACACATGTGCACACACACACATGTGCCACACACATACACACNCNCACCATCACACACACCACACATACACATACATACCCGCACACANGNACATAGTTGGTGCTACAAAGTTGACCGCGGTCTTTGCCCCGGGAGGGTTCGTGAGTGGTGGTGGAGGAGCGAGGAGCGGGCCGATTGAGCACGGATGGAAACGCCTTGAATCGAAATCCACACAAGTCCGCACCACGCGGGAGCGGCCATCATCATCCCTCCGGCAGCACATCAGCATCTCAGCTCATCGAGCAGCATCATCATCAGCACACCATCAGCAGCATCATCAGCATCATTATCAGCATCATCATCAGCATCATCATCATCAGCAGCATCATCAGCATCACCCATCATCAGCAGCATCAGCAGCATCAGCATCATCATCAGCAGCATCATCAGCATCATCATCAGCATCAGCAGCATCATCATCATCAGCATCATCAACATCATCAGCATCACCCATAGCAGCATCAGCAGCATCATCATCATCAGCATCATCAGCAGCAGCATCATCATCACCATCAGCAGCATCAGCAGCATCATCAGCATCATCAGCAGCATCATCAGCATCNTCATCAGCAGCATCATCAGCATCATCATCATCAGCATCATCATCAGCAGCATCATCAGCATCACCCATCATCAGCAGCATCAGCAGCATCATCATCAGCATCAGCAGCAGCATCATCAGCATCATCATCAGCAGCATCAGCAGCATCATCATCAGCATCATCAGCAGCATCATCAGCATCACCCTCATCAGCAGCATCATCAGCATCATCATCAGCATCATCCTCAGCATCAGCAGCATACTCAGCATCAGCAGCATCATCATCACATCATACTCATCAGCATCATCAGCATCATCCTCAGCATCAGCAGCATACTCAGCATCAGCAGCATACTCAGCATCAGCAGCATCATCATCAGCATCATACTCATCAGCATCATCAGCAGCATCCTCAGCAGCAGCATCATCATCAGCATCAGCAGCATCCTCAGCAGCAGCATCATCAGCAGCATCAGCATCACCCTCATCAGCAGCATCGGCAGCACCCTCATCAGTATCATCATCAGCATCAGCATCACCCTCATCAGCAGCATCGGCAGCACCTCATCAGTATCATCAGCAGCATCCATTAACAGCAGCATCATCAGCAGCATCCCATCAGGTCTATTGGCACGCAGCAGAGGTCGCAAACGGGTTTTGATTTCGTACCCGTACCCGGCCGCACCAGGGTCGCATACGGGTACCCTACCCGTACCCGGCCGTACCCGATTGCGACCTCTGGGATGAAGCCATGTTGCAGGCGCGGGTGGGTTGATTCTAGGAACTTGAATTGTGAGAAGAGACAAAACGTTGGGAAGTGAGTGATAAACGGTGACTCACCAGTGACTCACGGCCTACCCGTACCCGGCCGCACCAGGGTCGCAAACTGGTACCGGCTACCCGTACCCGGCGGGTACGGGTAGCCGGTATCGGGTAGGGTACGGGTATCGGGTACCCGGTTGCGACCTCTGGCACGGAGTCGGTTTTCCACATTCAGTGTATCAGCAGCAGCAGCAGAGTCGACCTCTGCTTGAACCACCGCTGGTGGAACTGGCCAGGATGTGGAGAGGCATCGGCATTCGGTGTCCCGGACCCATCGCTCTTCACGGTTGAAGCCCCAGGACCATTGTGAAACCAATAAGTGTTCCCACCACGGTGGCTAGGAGATGTTGACTACCTCGCCTGGTGCGCAGGAGGTCGTGGGTTCGATTCTGACCCTGACAATGACTGAGTGAGTGGTGAGATGTTGACTACCTCGCCTGGTGCACAGGAGGTCGTGGTTCGATTCTGACCCTGACGATGTTGGACTGCCTGCTGTATATTTGGAGTTTGTGTGTCTCTCTCGCTCATCGTTATCACGGTGGCTATGAGATGTTAACTACCTCGCCTGGTTACGCATTAGATCGTGGGTTCGATCCCAACCCCTGATGATGCCTGCTGCTGCTGTATATGGAGTCTGCGTCTCTCTCTCATCATCATCACGGTGGCTAGGAGATGTTAACTACCTCGCCTGGTATGCNGGAGGCCGTGGGTTCGATCCCGACCCTGTGGGTTTCCATAGGTCTCTGTGGGTTTCCATGGGTCTCTGTGGGTTTCCATGGGTCTATGTGGGTTTCCATGGGTCTCTGTGGGTTTCCATGGGTCTCTGTGGGTTTTCATGGGTCTCTGCGTGCCTCCATACGACTCTACATACCTCACACTACACTACTATACACTACACTACAGTATACACTACACTACTATACACTACTTCACTATACACTACACAAGTATACACTACACTACTATACACTATACACTACTTTACACTATACACTACTTTACACTACAGTATACACTACACTACTATACACACTACATTACTATACACTACGCTACTATACATTACGCTACTATCCACCACTATACACCACTATACACCACTATACACTACTATCCACCACTATACACTACTATACACTACTATACACTACTATACACCACTACACACTACACTCCACAGTAAACACCGCCACTCGGCAGGCAGTGGNTGTGGTGTGGTGTGCCCGATGCCTGGCCTTCGTGAGGTGCCAGTATGGGCTTCCCGGGGAGATGTGTTTACACGTCTGTGCTTGTCTGTCTGTCTGTTTGTGTGTATATGCGTGTCTGTCTGTGCGTGTCTGTTTGTGTGTGTGTCTGTGTGTGTGTGCCTGTCTGTCTGCGTCGTGTCGTCAGGAACTGGCCATGTACGAGAAGCTCGGCGATGAAGTTCACATCACGGAGCAAGGTGCGTTAATTCCCTTCTACGTGACTTTACCTAAAGAACCAAGAAGAAGGGGGGGGGGCGGTTTGTCACGTCGACAAACGCGGCCGATCCGTGACCGGTGTTAGTGACCGACTCGGAGGCAATGCGAGTAGGAGGCACTCACAGCCTTGACAGTCCGCGCAGAGCGCCTACGGCTCCCGGTCGGGACGGCTCCCGGTCGGACGGCTGTCACTGACTGCCCGACTGACGACGCCGACACGATGAAGGCCGCAGCGGCACGGCGTGGGGACCCCACTCCAGGCGACAGCTTCGAGCTCCCGCTCAGGATGAGGGGGGGGGGGGCTCCTTTTTAGACGCTTTTATTTAACTCACTCTGTCATCGTTGTTGTTGTTGTATCCTCAAATCTTGTAACTCGATTTTAACCCACTTCCCAATGTGGCAGAGGTCGCAACCGGGTACCCGATACCCGTACCCTACCCGATACACGGCTACCGATACACGGTTAGGGTACCCGTTTGCGACCCTGGTGCGGCCGGGTACGGGTAGGGTACGGGTACGGGTACCTGTTTGCGACCCTGGTGCGGCCGGGTACGGGTAAGGAATCAAAACCCGTTTGCGGCCTTTGCAATGTGGTATCGACAGCAAACTTGGTATACTTATGTCATACTGATGACAATAATAGATTCTATCATAAAAAAATTTTTAACATTCTTTTATATGCTTTTTCTTGGCTCAATTGTCCACGGTAAACTGACGTTGGCTGTAATTGGCCACGGCCCCTTACGTCATGGCAAGCTTCGGGGACACTTCCTGGAGTCGTGGATTCTGCCATTACTAGTGCGGTACATTTCATTAAAGCGTGTTTAAACACATTCCTGCAGAGGGAGCTGGTAGGAACGTCGGGTTGCTCGGTCAATGGCCAGGGTCACAGCGGCGTGGTGTATTCTGCAATTATGGCCGACTGTGAGGGCGGGCACAAGCCGGCGGAGTAGGTTAAACGTTGAGTTTTATAAGGGCCCACGGGGTGACCAGCCCCTCCCCACCCAGCCCCACCCACAAATGAGTAACGCGGTGTAGCGCAGTGACCACTGCCACTGGGGAGAGATAAAGGCGGCCGGGCGTGGTGGTGGTGCTGGTAGCCACNGTAGGCGCCGCTGCTACTCGCTAGAGCACTTGCCCCCAGAGTGTGTTGAGGCTACACGGGGACCTTTGCTGTGCGTGAGGCAGAGCTGCGTGACGACGGCTTTGGGGCCACGCGTTCTACCAGTGCCTGGTGGCAGAGGCCGTCGCTCCGGAGGCCCGCTAATGGTGAGGCGCACGCCGTCACACCGTACATACACGCACACACACACGCACGTACACACACACGTACATACACTTACGCACATGCACGCACATGCACGCACGTACGCACACATGCACACGCACACGCACGTACATACACGCACGCACACACGCACATACACGCACACACGCACGTACGTACACGCACACATACACGCACACACGCACGTACATACACACACTTACACGCAAACACGCACATACATAATCACACTTACACGCAAACACGCACGTACATAACCACACACACACGCACACACACACATACATACACACACTTACTCGCACACATACAAAGACAGCGATACANCACCCCTACACCACGTACTCACTTGGTGCTGCTTACGAGGCGGTGGTGGTGCGGTNGTGGTGAATTGAGGTGGTGGACGGTGGTGGTGACTGTGGCGGTGGTGACCGGTGGTGTGACCGGTGGTGGTGACGGTGACGGTGGTGGTGACGACGGTGGTNACGATGCCCGTGCTGTCTCCGCGCGTGCCCCGCTGCCCCAGGCCCTGCGCGAGTGGTCGGCTTCGCCATGTTCTACTTCACCTACGACCCGTGGAGCGGCAGGAACATCTGCCTGGAGGACTTCTTCGTGATGAAGGAGTACCGAGGTAGGACCGCGCACGCCCACATATCAGCTCGTCGTCGTTATCGTACCGGGGCATGAGGCCCTCACCCACTGAGCCACGCGGCTTGATTTGAAGCTTCAGTCACTTGAGGAATCCACACTGGCTCTTTCGGCAAAGTCGCGTGGGTAGGAAAACTCATCAGGGAGAACGGATGCTCTGGTGGCTTTACGGAGGCACAACACGTCGTGTTTTCTTTTATGAATAACCGGAGTAGCCGGAGAAAAATGATGGTGAGAGAGAGACACGCACGCACGCAGACTCCACATCTACAGCAGCAGCAGCAATCGTCAGGGTAGAACCCACGACCTCCTGTACACCAGGCAAGGTAGTCAACATCTCATAGCCACCGTGATGATGATGAGAGAGAGAGACACAGACTCCACATCTGCAGCAGCAGCAGGCATCGTGAGGATCGGNATTGAACCACGACCTCCTCTACACCAGGCGAGGTAGTCAACATCTCCTAGCCACCGTGATGATGATGATGAGAGAGAGACACTCAGACTCCACATCTACAGCAGCAGCAGGCATCGTGAGGATCCGGATTGAACCCACGACCTCCTGTGTACCAGGCGAGGTAGTCAACATATCATAGCCACCGTGATGATGATGAGAGAGAGAGACACTCAGACTCCGCATCTTATTATTTTATTTCTATTATTACTTTTATTAATTATTTTTATTTTAGTTTTGACCCACGTGACTTTACCGAAAAAACCTAAGAGTATGAATCCTTGCAGTGACGAAAGCTTCAAATCTAGAATTTTAAGAAACATGTTTAAATCTGCTGCCGTGTCTACGGTGTGACGTCGCGTCTGCATTGTGATGATGATGATGATGTTGTCGTGCCGCCCTCCGTTAGGTCTGGGAATCGGATCTGAGATCCTGAAACGGGTCAGCCAGGTGAGTGGAGATGCACTCTGTAGACTAAAATCAGTTTAGTAAAACAGAAACTTTCACCGAGTTTTTATTTCAACCAGGCAAGGCCGACTGAGCTGTACAGGGACTCCTCTATTTACAAACGAGTTCGGTTCCAGAGGTCTGTTCGTAAGTCGATTTGTTCCAAGTTCAACTTCACCCGTGTCGATTCCAAACGCGCTGTACGGCGTGTACACTAGACACGGGAATGGCTTTAAACATTTTATAATCTCCTGTAGATGCCACTGGTTCTTCACGTTCTGAGATGTAGATGCCACTGATTCTTCACGTTCTGCAGATGTAGATGCCACTGGTTTTCATGTTCTGTAGATGTCGATGCCACTGGTTCTTCACGTTCTGTAGATGTAGATGCCACTGGTTCTTCGTGTTCTGTAGATGTCGATGCCACTGGTTCTTCAGGTTCTGTAGATGTAGATGCCCTTGGTTCTTCACGTTCTGTAGATGTAGATGCCACTGGTTCTTCACGTTCTGTAGATGTAGATGCCACTGGTTCTTCACGTTCTGTAGATGTAGATGCCACTGGTTCTTCACGTTCTGCAGATGTAGATGCCACTGGTTCTTCATGTTCTGTAGATGTAGATGCCCTTGGTTCTTCACGTTCTGTAGATGTAGATGCCGCTGGTTCTTCACGTTTTGCAGATGTAGATGCCGCTGGTTCTTCACGTTCTGTAGATGTAGATGCCGCTGGTTCTTCACGTTCTGCAGATGTAGATGCCGCTGGTTCTGCACGTTCTGCAGATGTAGATGCCACTGGTTCTTCACGTTCTGTAGATGGAGATGCCACTGGTTCTTCACGTTCTGTAGATGTCGATGCTACTGGTTCTTCACGTCCTGCAGATGTAGATGCCACTGGTTCTTCACGTGCTGCAGATGTAGATGCCACTGGTTCTTCACGTTCTGCAGATGTAGATGTCACTGGTTCTTCACGTTCTGTAGATGTCGATGCCACTGGTTCTTCACGTTCTACAGATGTAGATGCCACTGGTTCTTCACGTTCTGTAGATGGAGATGCCACTGGTTCTTCACGTTCTGTAGATGTCGATGCTACTGGTTCTTCACGTCCTGCAGATGTAGATGCCACTGGTTCTTCACGTGCTGCAGATGTAGATGCCACTGGTTCTTCACGTTCTACAGATGTAGATGCCACTGGTTCTTCACGTTCTGCAGATGTAGATGTCACTGGTTCTTCACGTTCTGTAGATGTCGATGCCACTGGTTCTTCACGTTCTACAGATGTAGATGCTACTGGTTCTTCACGTTCTGCAGATGTAGATGCCACTGGTTCTTCACGTTTTGCAGATGTAGATGCCACTGGTTCTTCACGTTCTGCAGATGTAGATGCCACTGGTTCTTCACGTTCTGCAGATATAGATGCCACCACCCCATCTATTGCGCGGCGGTTGAACTTACGACCCTCGGTCCGAACAGGCAACTGGACATACACATTGTGTAGCTCATTTTCAGAAGCTGCTTAGCTATCCAAAGAATTAGTGGCTTATCATTAACGTTCCATCGTTGGAAATGTACTGCAGCGAGATACTCCAAATGCATGACAATGATTCTAAATGTACAGCAGCAGCCATTGTCAGGGTCCGAATCAAACCCACAAACTCCTGTGTACCGGCGAGGTAGTTGACACTTTTAGGCACTCCGACAGAGACCCACCACAGAGACCCACGCACTACACACAGAGACCCCACACTCACACACGACCCACACACAGGACCCACACACTCACACACAGAGACCCACGCACAGAGACCCACGCACTCACGCACAGAGACCACACAGTCACACACAGAGACCCACACACTCACACAGAGACCCACGCACAGAGACCCACGCACTCACGCACAGAGACTCACGCACAGACACCCATGCACTCACGCACAGAGACCCACACACTCACACACTCACACACAGAGACCCACGCACTCATGCACAGAGACCCACGCACTCACGCACAGAGACCCACACTCACGCACAGAGACCCACACTCACGCACAGAGACCCACACTCACGCACAGAGACCCACTCTCACACACAGAGACCCACGCACAGACACCACGCACTCACGCACAGAGACCCACGAACTCACACACAGAGACCCACGCACAGACACCCACGCACTCACGCACAGAGACCCACACACTCAGCACAGAGACCCACACACTCAGCACAGAGACCCACACACTCAGCACAGAGACCCACACACTCAGCACAGAGACCCACACACTCGCACAGAGACCCACACACCCCACACACTCACGCACAGAGACCCACGCACTCACGCACAGAGACCCACGCACAGACACCCACGCACAGAGACCCACACACTCACGCACAGAGACCCAGACACCCACGCACTCACGCACAGAGACCCACGCACTCACGCACAGAGACCCACGCACAGACACCCACGCACAGAGACCACACACTCACGCACAGAGACCCAGACACCCACGCACAGAGACCCACGCACTCACGCACAGAGACCCACGCACAGACACCCACACACTCACGCACAGAGACCCACGCACAGACACCCACGCACTCACGCACAGAGACCCACGCACTCACGCACAGAGACCCACACACTCACGCACAGAGACCCACGCACAGACACCCACACACTCACGCACAGAGACCCACGCACAGAGACCCACGCACAGACACCCACACACTCACGTACAGTTCGCTGTGCAACCCATCGCCATCTTCATCATCGCCGCCCTTCCCGCCCGCCAACCCCCCCCAGGTGGCCGTGGAGACGCGCTGTGCGGCCATGACGTTCCTGGTGGCCGAGTGGAACGCCCCGTCCATCGCGTTCTACCGCCGCCGCGGCGCCACGGACCACACGCAGAGCGAGGGGTGGCACGTGTTCAAGATGCCACGGGGCAGCCTCCTCAAGCTCGCCTCCGAGGAGTAGCGGGGGGGGGNCGGTGGGGGGGGGGATCCCCACAATGGGGGAGGGAGAGGTTTTGGGGCGACTGACTGTGGGTTTTGGGTGCGAGTGACTGTGGGTTTTGGGGTTGACTGTGACTGGGTTTTGGGTGCGACTGACTGGGTTTTGGGTGCGACTGACTGGGTTTTGGGGTTGACTGACTGTGGGTTTTGGGTGCGACTGACTGGGTTTTGGGTGCGACTGACTGGGTTTTGGGGTTGACTGACTGGGTTTTGGGTGCGACTGACTGTGGGTTTTGGGGTTGACTGACTGTGGGTTTTGGGTGCGACTGACTGGGTTTTGGGTGCGACTGACTGTGGGTTTTGGGTGCGACTGAGTTTTGGTGCGACTGACTGTGGGTTTTGGGTGCGACTGACTGTGGGTTTTGGGTGCGACTGACTGTGGGTTTTGGGTGCGACTGTGTTTTGGGTGCGACTGACTGGGTTTTGGGGTGACTGACTGTGTTTTGGGGCGACTGACTGGGTTTTGGGTGCGACTGACTGTGGTTTTGGGTTGACTGACTGTGGGTTTTGGGGCGACTGTGTTTTGGGTGCGACTGACTGCGGGTTTTGGGGGCGACTGTAGGATCAGCGAGGATCGATCTCCCCTCCCCCCTCCCCGCACTAGTATCGGGCCTGTTGCTATGATTGCGCTTGCAAGTAGGTTGTGGTTGTAGTGCCTTGTTCATTTAACGGGGAGCCGTGCGCCGTGGACTGGGTTTGGATAACCAATCGTACCACCGCCACACGCCACGCTCATCACACGTCACGTGACACGTGCCACCCCCCCCCNTCCCCCGTGACCCTCCACGTGCCACCCACCCCNGTGACGCCACTAACGAGAGAAGTTTTTTTAGTTTTTTTCTGCTTGAGGCCTTACACATTTTGTGATCAAATGAAGGAGTGAAGAATAAATCTCTGAACAGATCGCCACCACCTCGGCGTGCGTGTGTGTGTGTGTGTAGAGGTGTGTGTGTAGAGGGAGCGCCGGGTGGCTAAAGCACAGCAAGTTGGTACAGTGGGGGCACAGGTGGTGCATCAGCCAGTCATCTCGGTCAGTCGACCCGTGGCACCTGGGTCTGCCCCGTGACATCCTGCCAGCGGGCGTTCGACACTTCATGTGGCCTCAAGGTGCACATGGCCTGGCACAAGCGTCGTGGTGACGTCACCGCCACTTAGTGGCGAATGGCGGTTGTTGTGTGTGTAGAGGTAGGTTTGTGTGAGTGGCTGGCTGAGGTGCCATCTGTTGAGGAAGTACTGAAGGCGATCCGGAGTCTGAGACCAGGAAAGGCACCGGGCAGAGATGATCTCCCAAGCGAAATGCTGAGGAGGGTGGCGTTTGTGCACAGACTGCCCTACATGACATCATAACAACAGTCTGGACCACTGGACGGGTTCCGCAGGACTGGAAGGATGCCCTGGTGGTTCCCTCATTAAGAAGGGGACCGTACAGACTGTAACAACTACAGGGCATCTCACTCCTCAGTGTGCCGTGAAAGGTCCTGGCAAGGATTATTCAACATCGCCTTGCCAGGTACGCTGAGGAGAGGCTTGCGGAGCCCCAATGCGGTTTCAGGAAAGGGCGGTCTGCACAGATGCCATATTTTCTGTCCGTCTGCTACAGCAGAGATGTGGGAAATTCCAACAAGACTTTCATCTCTGCTTTATTGACCTGGTCAAGGCCTATGATACCATCAGTAGGACTGGGCTCTGGGTTGTTCTTTGTGCTTTCGGAGTCCCTGACCCTCTGCCCGCAATCATTCAGGACCTTCGTGATGGTCCCCGCCTTTTATAGGAATTACTCTCCGAGGGGTGGGCTGTGGGGGATCACAGCGCCACCCATGGCCTCCACCCCCAGGGTTAACCGATGCGGACGTGGTGTAGACACCCTTGTGTTTCTGTCCGTCTTTCTCCCCGTAACAACCCCTACACTACTGTAGTAGTGGCACAGGCCAAGGTATACAACACTCGAAGGGGTAACGGCCCTTCACCCGTCTAACAGGGAGACCCACTATCTCTATCCCGGCTAGCCTACTCACAGGTCCTCCACTCGAGAGCTAGGGGAGGCTAGCTGATCCAGCTCTGGCCAAGCTGGGATCACGGCACCCTGAGCCACCAGACCGGCTCTTACAAGAGCATCGGCTCTGGCTCTCGGGCCACGCCACTGCCTTGCCCGGTCGCTCCTTAGAAGGACGGCGATCCAGGGGAGTCCCAGGGCCTATCTAGCCGGTCTTCTCTCTTCGCTGGTTTAAGCTAAACACTGAACCCGAGCCCACCGGCTCACCGCCTTATATACAACTCCCTACCCGAGGGTGGGGCCGTGGGGGATCCCAGCGCCGTTACAGCCCCCAGGGTTAACCGATGCGGACGGGGATGTAAGCATCCTTCCGCGTGCGGGCATAACCACCCCTGGTGTGACAATTGGTTTTTACCCTTCTATCTGGCAACAAAACTGACACCTTTTTTACAAGGAGTCATGTTTGCATAGACCACAATACCTGCAGTCATAATGCAAACAAAAACATAACTCTGATAATGTATGCACTGTCCTTGAAGCTGATTGGTCCACACCCGAGACAGCTCTTCTTAGAGCCTAGTCTCACGTGGTGTTGGACCAGATGACGCTAAAAGGCGCACAACTCAAAGACAATGCACCATCAGAGTATGAGAGCTCGGGTAAGCATTTACACCATTGGACCTCATTTGCCAGTAAAAATATGATAATTGTGTTTTACCTTTCTATCTGGCAACAAAACTGACACATTTTTTACAAGGAGTCATGTTTACATAGACCACAATACCTGCAGTCATTATGCAAACAAAAACATAACTCTGATAATGTGCACTGTCCTTGAAGTTGATGGTCCACACCCGAGACAGCTTTCCTTAGATCCTAGTCTCACGTGGTGTTGGACCAGATGACGCCAAAAGGCGCACAACTCAAAGACAATGCACCGTCATAGTATGAGAGCTCGGGTAAAGCATTTACACCATTGGACCTCATTTGCCAGTAAAAATATGATAATAGTTTTTTTAGGTAAAAAATATGATAATTGTTTTTTAAGTAAGAAAACAATTATCATATTTTNACTGGCAAATGAGGTTCCAATGGCACCCCTGGTGTGTTTGTTCGCCCTCCCGTAACACCCCGACACAAGGACGGCGGCCCAGAGTAGGAGTCCCAGGGTCTAGCTAGCGGCGCTAGCCGGTCTCCAGTCTTCTACGGCTCGTCTGGCTCATGCGCACAACTGCTGCCTCCTACTCTCTCGGCTCCTGCCTTTTATACGTCTCCCCACCGAGGGGCGGGGCTCTGTGGGATCCCAGCACACCCCGCATACCCACCCTTTGGGAGGAGGGCGGGGGATCAAANCACCCCACAGCCTCCTGCCGGAGATGGTGTGCATTTGTTCTATAACACCATGACATATACGAGGTGTGTGTGTGTGGTGTGTGTGTGTGGTGTGTGTGTGTGTGTGTGTGTGTGTGTGGTGTGTGTGTGTGGTGTGTGTGTGGTGTTGTGGTGCGTGTGTGGTGTGGGGTGGTGGTGTGTGGTGTGTGTGTGTGGTGTGTGTGTGTGGTGTGTGTGTGTGTGTATGTGGTGTGTGTGTGTGTGTGGTGTGTGGGTGTGTGTGTGTGNTGTGTGTGTGTGTGTGTGTGGTGTGTCTGTGTGTGTGTGTGGTGTGTGTGGTGTTGTGTGTGGTGTGTGTGTGAGGTGTGTGTGTGGTGTGTGTGTGTGTGGTGTGTGCAGCGTACTGTAAACTCACAGAGATCCATAGACTCATCACAGAGAGCCGGACGGCTTACATATTCTTTTATTTGTACCAGTATCAAAATGAAAGACAAAGATCCCCGTGTAGCCTAACAGACTGTTGGGCAAGCGCTGTTAGCGAGCACCTATGAAGGCCGGCACAGCACACGTGGGGGTGGGTGGCCAGCACCACGCCCGCCGCCTTTGTCTCTCGCACACGCTCATAGACACACAACAGCAGCTGCCATTCGCCACTAAGTGGCGGTGATGTGACCACGGCACTTGTGCCAGGCCACGTGAAGTGTCGAACGCCTGCTGGCAGGAGGTCACGGGGGACCACCCGGGCATCCTTCCAATCCTGTGGAACCCATCCAGTGGTCCAGACTGTTGTTATAATGTCATGGAGGGCAGTCTGTGCACAAACCCACCCTCCCTCAGCATTTTGCTTGGGAGATCATCTCGGCCCAGCGCTTTTCCTGGTCTCAGACTCGCCTTCAGTACTTCCTCAACGGATGGCACCTCAGCCAGCCACTCACAGGGGTTGACTTCTTCCTCCAATATTTGAGGCACCGTAGCCTCAGCAGGGTCATCCCCACTTTGCCCCATGATGTATACAGGCTGAATTATTTCCCCTCCCCCCAAAATCTCAGAGAAATGCTCAGAAAATCTGCAAATCTATTCCTGGGGATCAAAGATCAGATCACTATTCTTTCTCCTAATGATTGTGATAGGGTGGTGCTGCAAGTTACTTTTTTTATGGAGTTAAAGAGTGATTTGTGATCGCGGCTACTGCGGCAGACTCCATCTCCTCAGCAATCCGTGACCACCACCCATCCTTGCAGCGCCTGACAGCTCTCCGAACCTCCGAGCGAAGGCTGCAGTAAGCCTCCTCATTCTCTGACGTGGGATGATGTCGCTTTTCTCAGCCAGCTTGAACACCTCCTCTGTCAGCCAGGGTCTATGGGGAGGTCTGGACCGTGTACCCAAAGCAGCCATTGCAACTACATGAGCCACATTCCTAAACCTCACTCATTTCCCTCCGCATCAGGAATGGGGGACGATGCCAACCCCAGCCGCAAGCGATGATGGAATTCTCGCTTGCAACTTCATCAGCTAGCTGAGACCAGTCCACTATGGTTTTGAATGGGTTCCTGGGTGTATACCCACCACTGGAGTGGAAGAATGGCAGGCGCATCTTACAGATGACAAGCCGATGGTCAGAGGGCAGATCAGCTCCGCGGTAGGTCCTGGTGTCAAGGACATGGGCCCTCAATCCGCTGGTCCATCACTATAGTTGTTCTTGTGGATGCGCGTGGATGCCCGATCCGCGTGTTAGTAATTACACAAACGTCTAGCAGCTTCCTACCGTTGTTATTGAACTGATCTGGCCCATATCTTCCAATTACTCCAGACCAGGTGCCAGCATCATGACCAACTCGGGCATTGAAGTCACCCAACAAGATGACTTCCCGAGGGGCCACTTCAGCTAGCAATTGTGACAGGAGGTCATAGAAGGCATCTGATTCATCGGCGTTGCCTGCATCTCTCCACTGATGCTCATCTTCGTGGGGCATAAGTAACCACGACCACCACTCCTCGCATCTGGTTGATGAGAAGGCGAGCCCAAAGTAGCCTGGGGCTTACAGCTTGCCACACCTCAACACCATGCTCCCACATCCCCTTCATTCTTTTGTTCAGAAGAAGAGCCACACACTGTAGTTTGGCAGTCTCCTGCCCGAGTAGAGGACTGTCCACCCCCATGGTGACAGGAGCCAGAGTCGGTCCACCGGACCTCCTGAATGCCACAGAGATCCAGGCGGTACCGGTCCAGCTCCTGACAGAGAAGTGGCAGCCTCTCCTCCACAATGAACATTCGGACATTCCACGTGGCCACTCAGTGGATTTTTGTTGTTTCTGGAGAGCCCCGAGGGTAAGGATTCAGTCTCCTGGCTCCGCCAAATTGGCTTTGGCCAGGAGACGTCATAGACGCCTGTCCCCCGGGGCCTCCGGCACAAGCTTAGCTGAATAATTTCCCGTGGTTTTCTGGTAATGAATTGAAGGTGGAGGGGTTACCAGCCCCTCGCACCTGTCCAGAGCCCCTTTTGGCCCCTGTGGTGGCTACAAACGCCACGAGGGGAATGACCAATCGACATTGGCCCTCCCCCCATGGCACTGCCCACCACAGCGTTACCATCCGGCACACACTCACAGCTCCGTGTGGTAGCGTTGTCGGTACAGCCTCTGTCTGTATCTCCACCTCCACCACCACCACCACCACCACCTCCACCACCACCTCCACCACCACCACCTCCGCCTCCACCACCTCCACCGCCTCCACCACCTCCACCACCTCCACCACCACCTCCACCACCACCACCACCACCACCAATGCCTCCACCACCACCACCACCAGCTCCACCACCTCTACCACCTCCACCACCTCAACCACCAATGCCTCCAGCACCTCCACCACCTCCATCACCAGCTCCACTCTTCCCCAGACTGCTCAGCAGGCCCTACAGGCAGCTGCTGCTACACCTACCCACACACACCCACACACCCACACACCCACACACCCACCTACCCACACACACCCACCCACCACCACCACGCACGCTCACACACTCACAGCTGCATGAGGTAGCGTTTGCGGTACTGCCTCTGTCTGTATCTCCGCATCGCGGCCGCCAACACCGCACCGTTTCCACCACCTCCACCACCACCTCCACCACCTCCACCACCACCTCCACCACCAGCTCCGCCCTTGCCCAGACTCCTCAGCAGTGCCTGCAGGCGCCCGCTGCTGCGAGCGTTGCGCTGCAGCGTGAAGTCGCAGCGCGTCGCCCCCACGCTGAAGCCGACGCGGCACGAGCGGCTAGCCGAGTGGAAGCCGAGCGCCAGCGCCGTGACCCGGTACTCGCCGGGGTTCAGCAAGCGCCAGTAGTCCCCGTCAGCAGCTGTCAGGGCACACGGCAGGGTGGTACGTGATAGTACGTGATGATGGTACGTGATGCGGAGGGCTAGCCGAGTGGAAGCGCCAGCGCCGTGACCCGGTACTCGCCCGGGTTCAGCAAGCGCCAGTAGTCCCCGTCAGCAGCTGTCACGGCACACGCGGTGGGGTGGTACGTGGTGGTACGTGGTGTTACAAGTGGTACGCGATGATGGCATGGGATGATGGTACGTGGTGGAGCGTGATGGTATGTGAGTGGTATGGGATGATGGTACGTGGTGGTACACGGTGGTACGCGGAGGTATGGAGTGGTACGTGGTGGAGCGTGATGGTATGTGGTGGTATGGGATGATGCGTACTGGTGGTACGGTGGTACGTGATGGCTGGGTGGTACGTAGTGTACACGATGTACGTGGTGTATGTGATGTACGAGTGGTACGGGANCGGTGGAACCCACGCATGGTACGCCGGTTCAAGCGCCACGGTACCCNACGGCNGGTACGGGGTGTACGCGGTGGACACGGTGTATGCGGTGGACACGGTGGATGCGGTGTATACGGTGTACGCGGTGGACACGGTGTACGTGATGTACGTGGTGGATGTGATGTACGTGGTGTACACGGTGTACATGATGTATGGTATGGGATGACGATGGACACGGTGTACGTGGTGTACGTGGTGTACGTAGTGTACGCGATGTACACGGTGTATATGGTGTATATGATGTACGTGATGGTACGCAGTGTACACGGTGTATGTGATGTATATGATGGTACGTAGTGGTACACGATGTACACGGTGTACGCGATGATACGTGATGTACATGGTGTACATGGTGTATGTGATGAAAGTTGCAAATGAGAATGTCATCATCGCTTGCAGCTGTCGTTGGCATCGTCCCCCACTCCTCCTGATGTCGAGGGGAAATGGGCGAGGTTTGAGACCGTGACTCATGCAGCTGCAATGGCTGCTTTGGGTACACGGTCCAGACCTCCCCAGAGACACGAGCTGACAGAGGAGGTGTTCAGGCTGGCTGAGAAAAAGCGACAGGTCCACTCTCATCATCTACAGTATCCCACGTCAGAGAATGAGGAGGCTTACCGCAGCCTTCACTCGGAGGTTTAGAGAGCCGTATGGCGCTGTAAGGATGGGTGGTGGTCGCTGGTTGCTGAGGAGATAGAGTCTGCCTCAATGGCCCGCGATCACAAATCCCTATTTAACTCCATTAAAAAAGTAACTTGCAGCACCACACCTATTACAATCATTAGGGGAAAGACAGGTGATCTGATCTCCGACCCCAAGAACAGGTTTGCAGATTTCCTTGACAGCAGAGGTCTCATTCCGAATCAGTCGAGCGGCATTATCTTTTCATCGGTTGCGTAACGCTGTGTGGAAGCTACCTGGTCTGTCACTCCACACGAAGCTTTGGGTCTTCTCAGTCACGGTCATGCCCTCTCTTCTCTACGCTTGCGAATCCCCTATTGGAACATCTTCGCCGGTTGGAAACATTTAGGCTGGCCTGCTTACGATCCATCCTGGGTTTAATCAGACTGGATTGTGTGAGGAGCTCACGAAACCTTGAAAAATCTGGAAAAGGTTTCATCGGTGAGCTCCGGCAGGCAAGGCTGCGTTGGTTGGGCCATGTAGCCCACATGCCCAGCCACCGCATGCCCAAACAGCTTTTGTTCGGCCAGAATGAGGGGATTAAACGGGCATGGCACGGGCTAGAGAAGAGATGGAGTGATGTGGTACAGGAGGACGTGGAGCTGAGTGGACTTGCCGATGACTGGTACCAGCGGTGTCAAGATCGGCCTCTGTGGAGGAGGCTCGTGAAGGACGCTACTGGGCAGTTGGAGGCAGTCGCCCTCCAACAACAACGGAGGGCGGATGAGCGACGCTTACAACAACGAGCGGAGCCCCGGGTGGCTAAAGCACAACAAATTAGTACAGTAGGGGCACAGGTGGTGCATCGGCCACTCATCTCAGTCATCTCGGTCAGTAGACCCGTGGCACCTGCTGGGTCTGCCCCGTGACCTCCTGCCAGCGGGCGTTCGACACTTCACGTGGCCTCAAGGTGCACATGGCCTGGCACAAGCGTCGTGGTGACGTCACCGCCACTTAGTGGACAATGGCGGTTGTTGAGTTGAGTGTGTCTGTGTGTGTCTGTGCGTGTGTCTGTGTGTGTCTGCGTGTGTGTGTTTAAGTGTGTGTGTTGAGTCTGTGTGTGTCTGTGCGTGTGTGTGTTTAAGTGTATGTGTGTGTCTGTGCGTGTGTCTGTGTGTTTGAGTCTGTGTGTGTGTCTGTGCGTGTCTGTGTGTGAGTGTGTGTGTGTGTGTGTGTCTGTGTGTGTCTGTGTGTGAGTGTGTGTGTGTCTGTGTGTGTGTCTGTGTGTGTGTGTGTGTCTGTGTGTGTGTCTGTGTGTGTGTCTGTGTGTGCGTGTGTGTGTCTGTGCGTGTGTCTGTGTATCTGTGTGTCTGTGTGTGTGTGTTTGTGTGTGTGTCCTGGTCACCTGTGCGCCGTCGTGGTTGATGTCGTCCACGCGAATCACCGCCTCAGCGATGCCGACCCCTCCTCGTCACGCACGAAGCCGATCAGACCGCGGTGAGTCTATGGTGGGGGTCACGGTGGGGGTCACGGTGGGGGTCACTGTGGGGGGGGTCATGGTGGGGTCATGGTGAAGGTCACGGCGGGGGGGGTCACGGTGGGGTCACGGGGGGCACCTGGGTCTCTCCTGTGACCTCCTCTGACACCTGCTCCATGTAAAGCAGCAGGGCATCACGGTAGGATGAGAGAGGTGGGATGGAGGGAGGGAGGGCTGGGAGGGATGGGAGAGGTAGGATGGGAGGGATGGGATGGGAGGATGGAAGGGGAGAGATGGATGGGAAGGATGGGATGGGAGGGATAGGATGGGAGGGAGGGATGGGAGGGATGGGATGGGATGGAGGGATGGGAGGGAGGGATGGGAGGGATGGGAGGGAGGGATGGGATGGGATGGGAAGGATGGGAGGGAGGGNTGGGAGGGATGGGTGGGAGGGATGGGAGGGATGGGAGGGATGGGAGGGATGGGAGGGAGGGATGGGAGGGATGNGATGGGAGGGTGGGAGGGAGGGATGGGAGGGATGGGAGGGGGATGGGATGGGAGGGATGGGAGGGAGGGTGGAGGGAGGGATGGGAGGGAGGGATGGGAGGGATGGGATGGGAGGGATGGAGGGATGGGAGGGATGGGAGGGATGGGAGGGAGGGATGGGAGGGATGGGAGGGGGGAGGGATGGGATGGGAGGGATGGGNGGNTGGGAGGGAGGGAGGGAGGGATGGAGGGATGGGATGGGAGGGATGGGAGGGATGGGATGGAGGGATGGGATGGGAGGGAGGGATGGGAGGGATGGGNGGGAGGGATGGGATGGGATGGGAGGGAGGGATGGGAGGGTGGGAGGGAGGGATGGAGGGGAGGGATGGGATGGATGGGAGGGATGGGATGGGAGGGAGGGATGGGAGGGATGGGATGGGAGGGATGGGATGGGAGGGATGGGAGGGAGGGAGGGAGGGAGGGGGGAGGGAGGGAGGGATGGGATGGGATGGGAGGGATGGGATGGGAGGGAGGGAGGGAGGGATGGAGGGATGGGATGGGAGGGATGGGATGGATGGGAGGGATGGGAGGGAGGGTGGGAGGGAGGGATGGATGGGAGGGAGGGATGGGATGGGAGGGATGGGAGGGNTGGGAGGGATGGAGGGATGGAGGGATGGGATGGGAGGTGGGTGGGAGGGATGGGAGGNTGGGAGGGATGGGTGGGAGGGAGGGATGGGAGGGAGGGATGGGAGGAGTGGGATGGAGGGTGGGGAGGGAGGGAGTGGGAGGGAGTGGGATGGGAGGAGTGGGAGGGNTGGGAGGGATGGGGGGAGGGATGGGAGGAGGATGGGAGGGAGGGGNTGGGAGTGGGAGGGATGGGAGGGATGGGNTGGGAGGAGTGGGAGGGNTGGGAGGGAGGGAGGGNATGTGAGGGATGGGAGGGAGTGGGAGGGATGGGAGGGAGTGGGNTGGGAGGGGAGGGATGGGAGTGGGNTGGGNGGGGGGAGGGATGGGAGTGGTGAGGGATGGGAGGGAGTGGGAGGGGAGGGNTGGGAGGGGGGAGGGNTGGGAGGGNTGGGAGGGGAGTGGGAAGGGAGGGAGGGAGGGGAGGGGAGGGATGGGNGGGAGGGGAGGGATGGGAGGGATGGGAGGGAGGGAGGGGAGNGGGAGGGGAGGATGGGAGGGAGGGATGGGGGAGGGGATGGGAGGGATGGGGGGAGGGNGGGAGAGAGGGNGGGAGGGATGGATAGGGAGGGATNGGGAGGGGGGAGGG
>MU249807.1:0-23309 GCA_018977245.1 Lethenteron camtschaticum | reverse complement strand
CACAGAGACCACAGAGAAATGTGCACAGAGACCACAGACCACAGAGACNCCACAGAGATCTGCCAGAACCACAAGACCACAAGACTCCCACAGAGACCACAGAGACCCAAGAGACTCAGAGCCACAGAGACCCACGAGACACACAGAGACCCACAGAGACTCAAGAGACCCACAGAGACAGAGACACACAGATACACACAGAGACCACAGAGACCCACAGAGACCCACAGAGACCNACAGAGACTCACAGAGACACACAGAGACATAGAGACCCACAGAGACACACAGAGACCACAGAGACAATCACAGAGAACCACAGAGACTCACAGAGACCCACAGAGACCACAGAGACACACAGAGATCCACAGAGACACACAGAGACCCATAGAGACACACAAAGACACAGAGACCACAGAGACACAGAGACCCACAGAGACCCACAAAGACACACAGAGACCCACAGAGACCACAGAGACACACAGAGACTCACAGAGACCCAGAGACAATCACAGAGACCNCAGAGACCCACAGAGACTCACAGAGACCACAGAGACCCACAGAGCCCACAGAGGCCCACAGAGACCCAGAGACCACAGAGACTCACAGAGACCCACAGAGACACACAGAGACCNACAGAGACAGAGNCCCAGAGACCCAGAGACACAGAGACACAGAGACACACAGAGACCCACAGAGNCACACAGAGACAATCACAGAGACCNCAGAGACCACAGAGACCCACAGAGACCNACAGAGACCCACAGAGACCCACAGAGACCACAGACACCACAGAGACCACAGAGACACACAGAGACCACAGAGACNCACAGAGACCCACAGAGACCACAGAGACCCCAGAGACCACAGAGACCACAGAGACACACAGAGACACCACAGAGACACAGAGACCACAGAGACCNACAGAGACACACAGAGNCCCACAGAGACCCCAGAACACCACAGAGACCCACAGAGACCACACAGACACAGAGACCCACACAGAGACACACAGAGACCNACAGAGACCACNGACCCCACACAGAGACGTAGGTACAGAGACCACAGAGACCACAGAGACCNACAGAGACCNACAGAGACCCCAGAGACCACAGAGACACACAGAGACCCCAGAGACCCCACAGAGACCCACAGAGACACACAGAGACAGCACAGAGACCCACAGAGACCACAGAGACACAGAGACCCCACAGAGACCCACAGAGACCACAGAGACCCACAGAGACCNACAGAGAATCAACAGAGACACAGAGATCAGCACAGAGCNACAGAGACCACAGAGACACAGAGACCCACAGAGACCACAGACACACAGACCCCACAGAGACGAGACCCACAGAGACCCGTAGAGAGACACCACAGAGACCCAACAGAGACACACAGAGACACACAGAGCCCACAGAGACACACAGAGACCCCACAGAGACNCTACAGAGACACAGAGACCCCACAGAGCACACACACACACAGAGACCCCACAGAGACCACAGAGTTGACCCNCAGAGACCACAGACCCACAGAGACCNACAGAGACCCCACAGAGACTCACAGAGACCCAGAGACCCACATAGACACACAGAGACCATAGAGACCCACAGAGACACACAGAGACCCACAGAGACACACAGAGACCCACAGAGACCACAGAGACCACAGAGACCCACAGAGACACACAGAGACCCACAGAGACACACAGAGACCCACACCACAGAGACCCACAGACACACACAGAGACCCACAGAGACACACAGAGACACACAGAGACCCACAGAGACCCACAGAGACACACACAGGACCCACAGAGACACACAGAGACCCACAGAGNCACACAGAGACCNACAGACACCCACAGAGACCCACAGAGACAGAGACACAGAGACCACAGAGNCACAGACACACACNGAGACACACTACNGAGAGACGAGACCCACAAGAGACACACAGAGACACCAGAGACTCACAGAGACCCACAGAGACCCAGAGACCACAGAGACACACAGAGA
The DNA here is from genome assembly GCA_018977245.1 of Lethenteron camtschaticum. NCBI lineage: Eukaryota > Metazoa > Chordata > Hyperoartia > Petromyzontiformes > Petromyzontidae > Lethenteron > Lethenteron camtschaticum. The sequence continues at coordinate 21,288 of MU249807.1, read as the reverse complement.
CCCACAGAGACCCACAGAGACCACAGAGACACAGAGACCCACAGAGACACACAGAGACTCACAGAGACCNACAGAGACCCACAGAGACCNCAGAGACACACAGAGACCCACAGACACACAGAGACTCACAGAGACCACAGAGACCACAGAGACACACAGAGACCACTGAGACCAACAGAGACCCACAGAGACCACAGAGACACACAGAGACCCACAGAGACCNCAGAGCCCACAGAGACCCACAGAGNCACACAGAGACCCACAGAGAGACCCACAGAGACCCCCACAGAGACACAGAGACCCACAGAGCCNACAGACACACACAGAGACCCACAGAGACCCACAGAGCACACAGACCCACACGAGACCCACAGAGACACACAGAGACTNCAGAGACCCACAGAGACACACAGAGACACACAGAGACCCTACAGACCCAGAGACACACAGAGACCCTACAGAGACCCACAGAGACACACAGAGACCACAGAGACCCACAGAGACACACAGAGACCCACAGAGACCACAGAGACACACAGAGACCCACAGAGACCCACAGAGCCACAGAGACACACAGAGACACACTTNACCAGCTAAGGACAGTGTCACTGAGCTGTGTGTGTTCAGAACCTTGTTGTTGTTTTTTACCATTCCTGTGTTTACATTAGTTGTTTACCAGTTGTTGTTTACCATTGTTGTTGTTTACCATTGTTGTTGTTGTTTACCATTCTTATTGTTTACCATTCCTGTTGTTTACCATTATTGTGTTTACCATTATTGTTGTTTACCATTGTTGTTGTTTACCATTGTTGTTGTTTACCATTCTTGTTGTTGTTTACCATTGTTGTTGTTTACCGTTGTTGTTTCCATTCTTGTTGTTGTTTCCATTCTTGTTGTTGTTGGTTTCAGGTCCCACTGGGTGACGTCCTTCAAGGTGCAGCTGAGCAACGACTCCGTCACGTGGGAGAGCTCAGCAACTCAAGAGGGTGACGCGGTGAGAGGGCAACACCACCGCTCACCCACTCACTCACTCACTCACCCACTCACTCACCACCACTCACCACTCACTCACTCACTCACCCACTCACTCACCNACACGCTGGCACCACTCACTCACTCACTCACTCACTCACCCACCACTCACTCACCCACGGGGGTCACTCACTCACTCACCCACNCANTCACTCACTCACTCACTCACTCACCCACCACTCACTCACTCACTCACCCACTCACTCACCCACACTCACTCACTCACCCACTTACTCACTCACTCACTCACCCACTCACTCACCTCACTCAGNCACTCANTACTCACTCACCACCACCAACTCACTCGCCCANTCACTACACTCANCNACCACNCACTCACCCACCACTCACTCACTCACCCACTCACTCTCACCACCATCACTCANTCACTCCCACTCACCCACTCACTCACTCACCACCACTCACTCACCCACTCAGTCACTCACCCACTCACTCACCCACACGCTCACCCACTCAATCACCCACTCACTCACCAACTTAGTCACTCACCCACTCACTCACCACCCACTCACCCACACGCTCACCCACTACCCACTCGCTCACTCACCACTCACCACTCACTTCACTCACCACTCACTCACCCACTCACTCACCCACACGCTCANCCACTCACTCACCCACTCACTCACTCACCCACTTACACTCACTCACCCACTCACCCAACGCTCACTCATTCACTCACTAACCACTCACCCACTACACTCACCCAGAGACCACTCACTCACTCACCCACATCACTCACCCACATCACTCACTCACCNACACTCATTCACTCACTCACTCACTCACCCACTCACTCACCACTCACTCAGTCACTCACTTAGTCACTCACCCACTTACCCACTTAATCACTCACCCACTCACTCACCCACTCACCACTCACCNACTTAGTCACTCACCCACTCACTTACCCACTCACTCACTCACTCACCCACTTAGTCACCCAACGACTCACTCAGTCACTCACACACACACTTACACTCACTCACCCGCTCACCCACTCACTCACTCACCCATCCACACGCTCACTCACTCACTCACCACACCACTCACTCACCACTCACTCACCCACCACTCACTCACCACTCACCCACCACCACCCAGCACTCACTCACTCCAACACACACTCACTCACTCACCCACTCACTCACTCACGCACTCACACGCTGACACACTCGCTCACCCGCTCGCTCACACGCTCACTCACACGCTCACTCACTCACCCACTCACTCACTCACTCACTCANCCACCACTCACTCACCCATAGACTTCTCACTCACTCACTCACCCACCACTACTCACTCGCTCACCACTCACTCACTCACTCACCCACTCACCACTCACCACTCACACGCTGCACNCACTCGCTCACCCACTCACCACACGCTCACTCACTCACTCACCCACTCACTCACACACTCACTCACTCACCCGNTCACCACTCACCACCACTCACTCACGCACTCACACGCTGACACACTCGCTCACCCACTCACCCACACGCACTCACTCACTCACTCACCCACTCACTCACTCACCACCCATCACTCACTNACCANTCACTCACTCACCANTCACTCACTCACCACTCACTCACCCACCACTCACTCACGCACTCACACGCTGACACACTCGCTCACCCACTCACCCACACGCTCACTCACTCACTCACCACTCACTCACCCACCACTCACCCACTCACTCACCCACTCACACGCCACCCGCTCACTCACACGCTCGCTCCTCTCTCTGCCTGCCTCTCTCTCAGATTTCCGGGCAACTCGGACCAGGAGACTCCCGTGCTGAACCTCTCACCGAGGCGTCTGCGGCGCGCTTCCTGCGGATCGTGCCCCTCGCTCACCCGGGGGGACTCATCTGTCTGCGCATGGAGGTGCTGNCATGCTCAGTAGCGGGTACTGACTCCCACACAGACCCACTCACACAGAGACTCACTCACACAGAGACTCACTCACACAGAGACTCACTCACACAGAGACTCACTCACACAGAGAGCTCATAGACTCACTACACAGAGACCCCATAGACTCACACAGAGACTCACTCACACAGAGACTCACTCACACAGAGAGCATATACTCACTCACACAGAGACATAGACTCACTCACACAGAGAGCTCATAGACTCACTCACTCACACAGAGACTCACTCATCTCACACAGAGAGCTCATAGNCTCACTCACACAGAGACTCACTCACACAGAGACTCACTCACACAGAGAGACTCACACAGAGACATAGACTCACTACACAGAGAGCACATAGACTCACTCACACAGAGACTCACTCACACAGAGACTCATAGACTCACTCACTCACACAGAGAGNCATAGACTCACTACACAGAGCCATAGACTCACTCACACAGAGACATAGACTCACTCACACAGAGACATAGACATCACTCACACAGNGACTCACTCACACAGAGAGACATACTCACTCACACAGAGACTCACTCACACAGAGACATAGACTCACTCACTCACACAGAGACTCACTCAAATTCTCACACAGAGACTCACTCACACAGAGACTCACTCACACAGAGACTCACTCACACAGAGACTCACTCACACAGAAACTCACCACACAGAGAGCCATAGACTCACTCACACAGACATAGACTCACTCACACAGAGAGCCATAGACTCAGCACATAGAGACTCACTACACAGAGAGCCATAGACTCACTCACATAGAGACTCATACACAGAGAGCCATAGACTCACTCACACAGAGACTCACTCACACAGAGACTCACTCACACAGAGAGACTCACACAGAGAGCCATAGACTCACTCACACAGAGAGCCATAGACTCACTCACACATAGACTCATCACACAGAGACTCATAGACTCACTCACAGAGACCCATAGACTCACTCACACAGAGACCCATAGACTCACTCACACAGAGACCCATAGACTCACTCACACAGAGACCCATAGACTCAACAGAGACCCATAGACTCACNCACACAGAGACCCATAGACTCATCACACAGAGACCATAGACTCATCACACAGAGACTCATAGACTCACTACACAGAGACCATAGACTCACTCACACAGAGACCATAGACTCACTACACAGAGACCCATAGACTCACACAGAGACCCATAGACTCACTCACACAGAGACCCACAGACTCACTCACACAGAGCCACAGACTCACTCACACAGAGACCATAGACTCACACAGAGACCCATAGACTCACTNACACAGAGACCCACAGACTCACTACACAGAGACCCACAGACTCACACAGACCCATAGACTCGCACAGAGACCCACAGACTCACAGAGACCCATAGACTCACCACAGAGACTCACTACACAGAGACCCATAGACTCACTACACAGAGACCCACAGACTCACACAGAGACCCATAGACTCGCCACAGAGACTCACTACCACAGAGACCCATAGACTCACTACAGAGCCATAGACTCACTCACACAGAGACCCATAGACTCACTCACACAGAGACCCATAGACTCACTCACACAGAGACCCACAGGCTCACCACACAGAGACCCATAGACTCACTCACATAGAGACCCACAGACTCACTCAGAGACCCATAGACTCACTCACACAGAGACCCACAGGCTCACCACACAGAGACCCACAGGCTCACCACATAGAGACCCACAGACTCACTCAGAGACCCATAGACTCAGCACACAGAGACCCATAGACTCACTCACACAGAGACCCATAGACTCACTACACAGAGACCCATAGACTCGCTCANACAGAGACCATAGACCATCACACAGAGACCCACAGACTCACTCACACAGAGACCCACAGACTCACTCACACAGAGACCCATAGACTCATCACACAGAGACCCATAGACTCGCTCACACAGAGACCCATAGACTCACTCACATAGAGACCCACAGACTCAGCACACAGAGATGTTAGACCATTTGAGGCTGAGTCGACCTAGGGGAGGCCCGGCACCGCGTCGATCGTTGTCCCACCGCTCCTCCGGCAGACCCAGCCGAGGATTATTCCTCCTCGGCTGCCCGGGGCAACGGCGAGTCACGTGACCTGCGCCTGGACTTCCAGCACCACAACTACGACTCCATGCGACGGGTGCGGCGGTGGTGGTGGTGGTTGTGGTGGTGGTGGGGGTGGTGGTGGGGGGGGGGTGGTGGTGGGGGTGGTGGTAGTGGTGGTGGAGGTGGTGGTGGTGGTGGTGGTGGTGGTTGTGGTGGTGGTGGAGGTGGTGGTGGTGGGGGTGGTGGTGGTGGGGGTGGTGGTGGGGGGGGTGGTGGTGGGGGGGGTAGTGGTGGGGGTGGTGGTGGTGGGGGTGGTGGTGGTGGTGGTGCAGAGTGGTGGTGGTGGTGGTGCAGAGTGGTGGTGAGGGTGGTGGTGGTGCAGAGTGGTGGTGGTGGTGGTGGTGCAGTGGTGGTGGTAGTAGTGGTGGTGGTGAGGGTGGTGGTGGTGCAGAGTGGTGGTGGTGGTGGCGGTGGTGGTGGTGGCGGTGGTGGTGGTGGTGCAGAGTGGTGGTGGTGGTGCAGAGTGGTGGTGCAGGGTGGTGGTGGTGCAGGTGGTTGTGGTGGTGGTGGTACAGATGGTGGTGGTAGTGGTGGTGGTGGTGCGGGGTGGTGGTGGTGCATGGTGGTGGTACAGAGTGGTGGTGTGGTGGCGGTGGTGGTGGTGGTGGTGGTGGTGCAGAGTGGTGGTGGTACAAGGTGGTGGTCGAGGGTAACTGGGCGAGGTTTAGGACTGTGGCTCATGCAGCTGCAATGGCTGCTTTGGTACACGGTCCAAATCTCTACAGAGACCCTGGCTGACAGAGGAGGTGTTCAGGCTGGCTGAGAAAAGCGACAGGCCCACTCTCATCGTCTACAGCATCCCACATCCTTCGCTCGGAGGTTCGGAGAGCCGTGAGGCGCTGTAAGGATGGGTGGTGGTCGCGGGTTGCTGAGGAGATGGAGTCTGCCTCAATGGCCCGCGATCACAAATCGCTCTTTAATTCCATCAAAAAAAGTAACCTGCAGCGCCACACCTATTACCATCATTAGGAGAAAGAACGGAGATCCAATCTCCGACCCCCAGGAACAAGTTTGCAGATTTGCTGAGCATTTCTGTGAGGTCCTGGGGTGGGGAAATCCCTCGGCCTGGAAAACGTGGGACAAAGTGGGGATAACCCTGCTGAGGCTGCGGTGCCTCAAATATTGGAAAAAAAGAAGTCACCCCTGTGAGTGGCTGCCATTTGTTGAGGAAGTACTGAAGGCGATCCAGAGCCTCAGACCAGGAAATGCACCGGGCAGAGATGATCTCCCAAGCGAAATGCTGAGGGAGAGTGGCGTTTGTGCACAGACTGCCCTACATGACATCATAACAACAGTCTGGACCACTGGACGGGTTCCGCAGGATTGGAAGGATGCCCTTGTGGTCCCCTCTTTAAGAAGGGGGACCGCACAGACTGTAACAACTACAGGGGCATCTCACTCCTCAGTGTGCCGGGAAAGGTCCTGGCAAAGATTATTCCAAATCGCCTTGCTAGTCACGCTGAGGAGAGGCTTGCGGAGCCCCAATGCGGTTTCAGGAAAGGACGGTCCTGTACAGATACCCTATTTACTCTCCGTCTGCTACAGCAGAGGTGTAGGAAATTCCAACATGACCTATATCTCTGCTTTATTGACCTGGTCAAGGCCTATGATACCATCAGTAGGCCTGGGCTCTGGGTTGTTCTTCGTGCTTTCGGAGTCCCTGACCCTCTGCTCACAATCATTAAGGACCTTCATGATGGTGAGCGGGCCTGGGTAAAACTACGTGGCTGGGAGTCAGAGCCTTTCCCTGTACACCTTGGGGTGCGACAGGGATGTCCTCTGGCTCCCACATTATTTGACATCTATTTTGACCACGTAGTTCGTGAAGCCTTCAATAGCTGTACCGGATGAATTTCCATTTGGTACAGATTCAATGGATGGCTGATCGATGCCCGGGTGCGATCAAGGGATGGCTCCCTATTGGTCAACCACGTTATGTGTGCCGAAGATTTGGTAATAACTGCTCATTCAGAGGAGGAGTTGGAGACGCTGCTGCTGAGACTGTGTGTGTCTGTGTCTGTGTGTGTGTCTGTGTGTCTGTGTGTGTCTGTGTGTGTGTCTGTGTGTGTGTCTGTGTGTGTCTGTGTGTGTGTCTCTATGTGTGTCTGTGTGTATCTGTGTGTGTCTGTGTGTGTGTGTATCTGTGTGTGTGTGTCTGTGTGTGTCTCTGTGTGCGTGTCTGTGTGTGTGTTTCTGTGTGTGTTTCTGTGTGTGACTGTGTGTGTCTGTGTGTGTCTGTGTGTGTCTGTGTGTGTGTCTGTCTGTGTGTCTGTGTGTGTCTGTGTGTGTGTCTGTGTGTGTCTGTGTGTGTCTGTGTGTGTCTATGTGTGTCTGTGTGTGTCTGTGTGTGTGTGTCTGTGTGTGTGTGTCTGTGTCTGTGTATCTGTGTCTGTGTGTGTCTGTGTGCGTGTGTGTGTCTGCGTGCGTGTCTCAGTTGATGCGTGCGGTGCAGGCCGAGTGTCCGGACATCGCGCGAGTCTACAGCATCGGACGCAGCCAGGGGGGTCGCAAGCTCTACGCCATGGAGATCTCAGACCAACCCGGCCGCCACGAGCCTGGTGCGTGCACCTAGCCTGGCACGAACGAGCCCCGGTCGGTGTGTGTACACCTGTGTGTACACCTGTGTGTACACCTGTACCTACACCTGTGTGTACACGTGCGTGTACACACACGCACCTGTACACACACCTGTACAACAACAACAACCGCCATTCGCCACTAAGTGGCGGTGACGTCACCACGATGCTTGTGCCAGGCCAAGTGCACCGTGAGGCCACGTGAAGTGTCGAACGCCCGCTGGCAGGAGGTCACGGGGCAGACCCAGCAGGTGCCACGGGTCGACTGACCGAGATGACCGAGATGACTGGCTGATGCACCACCTGTGCCCCCTACTGTGCCAACTTGCTGTGCTTTAGCCACCCGGCGCTCCGCTCGTTGTTCTGAGCGTCGCTCCTCCACCCTCCGTTGTTGTTGGAGGGCGACTGCCTCCAACTGCCCAGTAGCGTCCTTCACGAGCCTCCTCCACTGAGGCCGATCTTGACACCGCTGGTACCAGTCATCGGCAAGTCTACTCAGCTCCACGTCCTCCTGTACCACATCACTCCATCTCTTCTCTAGCCCGTGCCGCGCCCGTTTAGCCCCCTCGATCCGGCCGAACAAAAGCTGTTTAGGCATGCGGTGGCTGGGCATGCGGGCTACATGACCCAGCCAACGCAGCCTTGCCTGCCGGAGGAGCTCACCGATTGGACTTTGCCCAGATCTTTCACACACGCACCTGTACATACACCTGTGCACACACCTGTACACACACCTGTACACACCTGTACACACACCTGTACACACACCTACTGCGCCCCACAGGCGAGCCGGAGTTCCGCTACGTGGCCGGCATGCACGGCAACGAGGTTCTGGGTCGCGAGCTCGTGCTGCTGCTCATGCAGTACCTCTGCCGGGCCTACCTGGGGGGCGACCGCGCGTCCGCTCCCTCGTGGACAGCACCCGCATCCACCTGCTGCCCTCCATGAACCCCGACGGCTACGAGGTCGCGGCCGTCAAGGTGGGACAACGGCGGCAGCGGCTGCTGCCATCGGCCGGCCAACAGGGTCGCGCGTCGCGGGAGGAGTCGTGGGTTCGATATTGACGCTAAGCCGAAGATGTTGACTGCCTCGCCTGGTGTGCAGGAGGTCGTGGGTTTCATTTTGACCCGTGAATTCCATCTTGACGCTAAGACTAAGATGTTGACTACTTCGGCTGGTGTGCGGGAAGTCGTGGGTTTCATTTTGACCCGTGAGTTCCATCTTGACCCTAAGCCTAAGATGTTGACTCCCTCGCCTGGTGTGAAGGAAGTCGTGGGTTCGATCTTGACCCTAACCCTAAGATGTTGACTGCCTCGCCTGGTGTGCAGGAAGTCGTGGGTTCGATCTTGACCCTAAGCCTAAGTTGTTGACTGCCTCGCCTGGTGTGCGGGAGGTCGTGGGTTCCATCTTGACCCTCAGCCTAAGCCTAAGATGTTGACTGCCTCGCCTGGTGTGCAGGAGGTCGTGGGTTTCATTTTGACCCATGGGTTCGATCTTGACGCTAAGCCAAGGATGTTGACTACCTCGCCTGGTGTACAGGAGGTCGTGGGTTCGATCTTGACGCTAAGCTTAAGATGTTGACTGCCTCGCCTGGTGTGCAGGAGGTCGTGGGTTCCATCTTGACCCTAAGCCGAAGATGTTGACTACCTCGCCTGGTGTACAGGAGGTCGTGGTTTCGATCTTGACCCTGAGACTAAGATGTTGACTACCTCGCCTGGTGTGCAGGAGGTCGTCGGCTCCATCTTGACGCTAAGCCTAAGATGTTGACTACCTCGCCTGTTAAACCACTACAGTTGTAGTGGTTGTTGTTGAAGTTATTCAGAGTGGTGGTGCAGGGTGGTGGTGGTGCAGAGTGGTGGTGGTGGTGGTGGTGCAGAGTGGTGGTGGTAGTAGTGGTGGTGGTGCAGGGTGGTGGTGGTGCAGAGTGGTGGTGGTGGTGGCGGTGGTGGTGGTGGCGGTGGTGGTGGTGGTGCAGAGTGGTGGTGGTGGTGCAGAGTGGTGGTGCAGGGTGGTGGTGGTGCAGAGTGGTTGTGGTGGTGGTGGTACAGAGTGGTGGTGGTAGTGGTGGTGGTGGTGCGGGGTGGTGGTGGTGCATGGTGGTGGTACAGAGTGGTGGTGGTGGTGGCGGTGGTGGTGGTGGTGGTGCAGAGTGGTGGTGGTACAAGGTGGTGGTCGAGGGTAACTGGGCGAGGTTAGGAATGTGGCTCATGCAGCTGCAATGGCTGCTTTGGTACACGGTCCAAATCTCTACAGAGACCCTGGCTGACAGAGGAGGTGTTCAGGCTGGCTGAGAAAAGCGACAGGCCCACTCTCATCGTCTACAGCATCCCATCATCCTTCGCTCGGAGGTTCGGAGAGCCGTGAGGCGTGTAAGGATGGGTGGTGGTCGCGGGTTGCTGAGGAGATGAGTCTGCCTCAATGGCCCGCGATCACAAATCGCTCTTTAATTCCATCAAAAAAGTAACCTGCAGCGCCACACCTATTACCATCATTAGGAGAAAGAACGGAGATCCAATCTCCGACCCCCAGGAACAAGTTTGCAGATTTGCTGAGCATTTCTGTGAGGTCCGGGGGTGGGGAAATCCCTCGCCTGGAAAACATCGTGGGACAAAGTGGGGATAACCCTGCTGAGGCTGCGGTGCCTCAAATATTGGAAAAAGAAGTCACCCCTGTGAGTGGCTGCCATTTGTTGAGGAAGTACTGAAGGCGATCCAGAGCCTCAGACCAGGAAATGCACCGGGCAGAGATGATCTCCCAAGGAAATGCTGAGGGAGAGTGGCGTTTGTGCACAGACTGCCCTACATGACATCATAACAACAGTCTGGACCACTGGACGGGTTCCGCAGGATTGGAAGGATGCCCTTGTGGTCCCCCTCTTTAAGAAGGGGGACCGCACAGACTTAACAACTACAGGGGCATCTCACTCCTCAGTGTGCCGGGAAAGGTCCTGGCAAGATTATTCCAAATCGCCTTGCTAGTCACGCTGAGGAGAGGCTTGCGGAGCCCCAATGCGGTTTCAGGAAAGGACGGTCCTGTACAGATACCCTATTTACTCTCCGTCTGCTACAGCAGAGGTGTAGGAAATTCCAACATGACCTATATCTCTGCTTTATTGACCTGGTCAAGGCCTATGATACCATCAGTAGGCCTGGGCTCTGGGTTGTTCTTCGTGCTTTCGGAGTCCCTGACCCTCTGCTCACAATCATTAAGGACCTTCATGATGGTGAGCGGGCCTGGGTAAAACTACGTGGCTGGGAGTCAGAGCCTTTCCCTGTACACCTTGGGGTGCGACAGGGATGTCCTCTGGCTCCCACATTATTTACATCTATTTTGACTACGTAGTTCGTGAAGCCTTCAATAGCTGTACCGGGGAATTTCCATTTGGTACAGATTCAATGGATGGCTGATCGATGCCCGGGTGCGATCAAGGGATGGCTCCCTATTGGTCAACCACGTTATGTGTGCCGAAGATTTGGTAATACTGCTCATTCAGAGGAGGAGTGGAGCTGCTGCGAGATCGTTGTGTGTTCTGGTGTGTGGTGTTTTGGTCTTCTGGGGTGCGTCTATGTGTGCTGTTGTACTTTTGCTTGTGTGTGTATGGTTCTTTGTTTGTGTGTGTGAGTTGTTTGTTGTTTTTTGTCTGGTGTGTGTGTGTGTGTCTGTGTGTGTGTCTGTGTTTCTGTGTGTGTGTGTGTGTCTGTGTGTGTGTGTGTCTGTGTGTCTCTGTGTGCGTGTGTGTGTCTGCGTGCGTGTCTCAGTTGATGCGTGCGGTGCAGGCCGAGTGTCCGGACATTGCGCGAGTCTACAGCATCGGACGCAGCCAGGCGGGGCGCAAGCTCTACGCCATGGAGATCTCAGACCAACCCGGCCGCCACGAGCCTGGTGCGTGCACCTAGCCTGGCACGAACGAGCCCCGGTCGGTGTGTGTACACCTGTGTGTACACCTGTGTGTACACCTGTACCTACACCTGTGTGTACACGTGTGTACACACACGCACCTGTACACACACACCTGTACACACACCGTGCACACAAACACCTGTATACACACAACTGTACACACACCTGTGCGCACACCTATACACACACCTGTACACACACCTGTACACACACCTGTACACACACACACCTTTTCACACACCTTTACACACACCTGTGCACTACCTGTGTACACACACACATCTGTACACACACCTGTACACACACACCTGTACACACACCTGTACACACACACTGTACACACACACCTGTACACACACACACCTGTACACACACCTGTACACACCTGTACACACACACCTGTACACACACACATGTACACACACACCTGTACACACACACACCTGTACACACACCTGTACACACGTACCTGTACACACACCCTGTACACACACCTGTACACACACACACATGTACACACACACCTGTACACACACACACCTGTACACACACCTGTACACCTGTACACACACACACCTGTACACACACCTTTACACACCTGTACATACGCACCTGTGCACACAAACACCTGTATACACACAACTGTACACACACCTGTGCGCACACCTATACACACACCTGTACACACACCTGTACACACACCTGTACACACACACACCTTTACACACCTTTACACACACCTGTGCACACCTGTGTACACACACACATCTGTACACACACCTGTACACACACACCTGTACACACACCTGTACACACACACATGTACACACACACCTGTACACACACACACCTGTACACACACCTGTACACACGTACCTGTACACACACACCTGTACACACAACNTGTACACACACACCTGTACACACTGTACACACACTGTACACACGTACCTGTACACACACACACCTGTACACACACGTACACACACACACATGTACACACACACCTGTACACACACACACCTGTACACACACCTGTATACACGTACCTGTACACACACACACCTGTACACACACACACACACCTGTACATACGCACCTGTACACACACACACCTTTTCACACACCTTTACACACACCTGTGCACTCACCTGTGTACACACACATCTGTACACACACCTGTACACACACACCTGTACACACACATGTACACACACACCTGTACACACACACACATACACACACTGTACACACACTGTACACACACACACCTGTACACACACCTTTACACACACCTGTACACGCACCTGTACACGCACCTGTACACACACCTGACACACACCTGTGTACAAACCTGTACACACACCTTTACACAAGCACCTGTGCACACACCTGTACACACACCTGTACACACACACCTATACACACACACACCTGTACACACACACACCTGTACACACACCTGTACACACGTATGTACACACACACACCTGTACACACACCTGTACACACACACACATGTACACACACANCTGTACACACACACACCTGTACACACACCTGTACACACGTACCTGTACACACACACACCTGTACACACACCTTTACACACACCTGTACATACGCACCTGTACACACACACACCTTTTCACACACCTTTACACACACCTGTGCACTCACCTGTGTACACACACACATCTGTACACACACCTGTACACACACCTGTACACACACACCTGTACACACACACCTGTACACACACACACATACACACACTGTACACACACCTGTACACACACACACCTGTACACACACACACACACCTGTACATACGCACCTGTACACGCACCTGTACACACACCTGTACACACACCTGTGTACAAACACACACACCTTTACACACACCTGTGCACACACCTGTACACACACCTGCACACACCTATACACACACACACCTGTACACACACACACCTGTACACACACCTGTACACACGTGTAGATGTACACACACACACCTGTACACACACCTGTACACACACACACATGTACACACACACCTGTACACACACACACCTGTACACACACCTGTACACACGTACCTGTACACACACACACCTGTACACACACCTTTACACACACCTGTACATACGCACCTGTACACACACACACCTTTTCACACACCTTTACACACACCTGTGCACTCACCTGTGTACACACACACATCTGTACACACACCTGTACACACACACCTGTACACACACATGTACACACACACCTACACACACACACACACCTGTACACACACCTGTACACACGTACCTGTACACACACACACCTGTACACACACACACACCTGTACATACGCACCTGTACACGCACCTGTACACACACCTGTACACACACACAAACCTGTACACACACCTTTACACAAGCACCTGTGCACACACCTGTACACACACCTGTACACACACACCTATACACACACACACCTGTACACACACACACCTGTACACACACCTGTACACACGTACCTGTACACACACACCTGTACACACACCTGTACACACACACACATGTACACACACACCTGTACACACACACACCTGTACACACACCTGTACACACGTACCTGTACACACACACACCTGTACACACACCTTTACACACACCTGTACATACGCACCTGTACACACACACACCTTTTCACACACCTTTACACACACCTGTGCACTCACCTGTGTACACACACACATCTGTACACACACCTGTACACACACACCTGTACACACACATGTACACACACACCTACACACACACACACACACACCTGTACACACACCTGTACACACGTACCTGTACACACACACACCTGTACACACACCTTTACACACACCTGTACATACGCACCTGTACACGCACCTGTACACACACCTGTACACACACCTGTGTACAACCTGTACACACACCTTTACACAAGCACCTGTGCACACACCTGTACACACACCTTACACACACACCTATACACACACCTGTACACACACACCTGTACACACACCTGTACACACACCTGTACGTGCGCCCCACAGGCGAGCCGGAGTTCCGCTACGTGGCCGGCATGCACGGCAACGAGGTTCTGGGTCGCGAGCTCGTGCTGCTGCTCATGCAGTACCTCTGCCGGGCCTACCTGGGGGCGACCAGCGCGTCCGCTCCCTCGTGGACAGCACCCGCATCCACCTGCTGCCCTCCATGAACCCCGACGGCTACGAGGTCGCCGCCGTCAAGGTGGGACGACAACGGCGGCAGCGGCTGCTGCCATCGGCCGGCCAACAGGGTCGCGCGTCGCAGGAGGTGTCGTGGGTTCGATCTTGACGCTAAGACTAAGATGTTGACTGCCTCGCCTGGTGTGCGGGAAGTCGTGGGTTTCATTTTGACCCGTGGGTTCGATCTTGACGCTAAGACTAAGATGTTGACTGCCTCGCCTGGTGTGCAGGAAGTCGTGGGTTTCATTTTGACCCGTGGGTTCGATCTTGACGCTAAGACTAAGATGTTGACTACCTCGCCTGGTGTACAGGAGGTCGTGGGTTCGATCTTGACGCTAAGACTAAGATGTTGACTGCCTCGCCTGGTGTGCAGGAGGTCGTGGGTTCCATCTTGACCCGTGGGTTCGATCTTGACGCTAAGCCGAGGATGTTGACTGCCTCGGCTGGTGTGCAGGAGGTCGTGGGTTCGATCTTGACGCTAAGCCGATGATGTTGACTGCCTCGGTTGGTGTGCGGGAAGTCGTGGGTTTCATTTTGACCCTGAGACTAAGATGGTGACTACCTCGCCTGGTGTGCAGGAGGTCGTGGGTTCGATCTTGACGCTAAGACTAAGATGTTGACTGCCTCGGCTGGTGTGCGGGAAGTCGTGGTTCGATCTTGACCCTGAGACTAAGATGGTGACTACCTCGCCTGGTGTGCAGGAGGTCGTGGGTTCCATCTTGACGCTAAGCCTAAGATGTTGACTGCCTCGCCTGTTAAACCACTACAGTTGTAGTGGTTGTTGTTGTTGTAGTGGTTGTTGTAGTGGTTGTTGTAGTGGTTGTTGTTGTTGTAGTGGTTGTTGTAGTGGTTGGTTGTTGTAGTGGTTGTTGTAGTGGTTGTTGTTGTTGTAGTGGTTGTTGTTGTAGTAGNGTTGTTGTAGTGGTTGTTGTAGNGGTTGTTGTTGTAGTGGTTGTTGTTGTTGTTGTGGNTGNTGTTGTTGTAGTGGTGGTGATTGTTGTTGTAGTAGTGGTTGTTGTTGTTGTAGTGGTTGTTGTTGTGGTAGTGGTTGTTGTAGTGGTTGTTGTAGTGGTTGTTGTTGTGATTATTGTAGTGGTTGTTGTAGTGGTTGTTGTGATTATTGTAGTGGTTATTGTTGTTGTAGTGGTTATTGTTGTAGTGGTTATTGTTGTTGTAGTGGTTGTTGTTGTGATTATTGTAGTGGTTGTTGTAGTGGTTGTTGTAGTGGTTGTTGTAGTGGTTATTATTGTTGTTGTAGTGGTTATTATTGTTGTTGTAGTGGGTATTGTAATGGTTGTTGTAGTGGTTGTTGTTGTAGTGCTTATTGTTGTTGTAGTGGTTGTTGTTGTTGTTGTAGTGCTTATTGTTGTTGTAGTGGCTGTTATTGTTGTTGTCGTCTTTGTCGTTGCGTTGTGTCGCGAGAGGGCTCGGAGCTGGCGGGCTGGGCGGAGGGCCGCTGGACCCGCGACGGCATCGACCTGAACCACAACTTCGCCGACCTCAACTCCGTCCTGTGGGACGCCGAGGATCGCGACGTCATCCCCGCGAGTTCCCCAACCACTACATCACCGTGCCCGAGTGGTACTCGGCCCCAACTCCACGGTCAGAGCACACGCGTGTTGTGCGTGAGACGTGATCCCTCGAGAGTTCGCCAATCCTTGATTTTAAATAGTGACGGGTTTTTACCCTTTCAACTGGTACAACAACTGACACCTTTATACGAGGCATCATACACTATGGGAACCTCATTTGCCAGTAAAAATATGATAATTGTTTTTGTACCCTTCTATCTGGCAACAAAACTGACACCTTTTTACAAGGAGTCATGTTTGCATAGACTGCAATACCTGCAGTCATAATGCAAACAAAAAACACAACTCTGATAATGTATGCACTGTCCTTGAAGTTGATTGGTCCACACCCGAGACAGCTTTCTTAGAGCCTAGTCTCCATGGTGTTGGACCAGATGACGCCAAAAGGCGTACAACTCAAAAACAGCGCACTATCAGAGTATTGAGAGCTCGGGGTGAGCATTTACATTGAGACCTCCTTTACCAGTGGCAAAATATAGTAATAGGTTTTTACCCTTTCAACTGGTACAAAAACTGACACCTTTATACAAGGCATCATGTTTGCAATAACCACAACACAAGCAGTCAAATGCAAACAAAAAGAAACAACTCTGATGATGATAATGATATGCACTGTCCTTGAAGTTGATTGGTCCACACCGAGACAGCTTTCCTTAGAGCCTAGTCTCCATGGTTTGGACCAGATGACGCCAAAAGGCGTACAACTCAAAAACAATGCACCATCAGAGTATTGAGAGTTCGGGGTAAGCATTTACACTATGAGACCTCCTTTACCAGTGGCAAAATATAGTGATGGGTTTTTACCCTTTCAACTGGTACAAAATTGACACCTTTATGCACGGCATCATGTTTGCAATAACCACAACACAAGCAGTCAAATGCAAGCAAAAAGAAACAACTCTGATGATGGTGAATGATATGCACTGTCCTTGAAGTTGATTGGTCCACACCCGAAACAGCTTTTCTTAGAGCCTAGTCTCCATTGGTGTTGGACCAGATGACGCCAAAAGGTGCACAACTCAAAGACAGCGCACTATCAGAGTATGAGAGTTCGGGGTAAGCATTTACACTATGAGACCTCCTTTACCAGTGGCAAAATATAGTGATGGGTTTTTACCCTTTCAACTGGTACAAAATTGACACCTTTATGCACGGCATCATGTTTGCAATAACCACAACACAAGCAGTCAAGATGCAAGCAAAAAGAAACAACTCTGATGATGGTAATGATATGCACTGTCCTTGAAGTTGATTGGTCCACACCCGAAACAGCTTTTCTTAGAGCCTAGTAGGTGTTCCAGGACGAAAAGGCGCACAATCAAGTGCACCATCAGAGTATTGAAGTCCATTTACACTATGAGANCTCTAAGAAAAGCTGTCTCGGGTGTGGATCAATCAACTTCAAGGACAGTGCATATCATTATCATCATCAGAGTTGTTTCTTTTTGTTTGCATTTCGACTGCTTGTGTTGTGGTTATTGCAAACATGATGCCTTGTATAAAGGTGTCAGTTTACCAGTTGAAAGGGTAAAAACCTATTACTATATTTTGCTACTGGTAAAGGAGGTCTCATAGTGTAAATGCTTACCCTCTGATAGTGCGCTGTTTTTGAGTTGTACGCCTTTTGGCGTCATCTGGTCCAACACCATGTGAGACTAGGCTCTAAGGAAAGCTGTCTCGGGTGTGGACCAATCAACTTCAAGGACAGTGCATATCATTATCAGAGTTATGTTTTTTGTTTGTATTATGACTGCAGGTATTGCAGTTATGCAAACATGACTCCTTGTAAAAAGGTGTCAGTTTTGTTGCCAGATAGAAGGGTAAAAACCAATTATCATATTTTTACTGGCAAATGATTCCCAAGTGTATGATGTTGTATAAAGTGTGTCAGTTTTGTACCAGTTGAAAGGGTAAAAACCTACTACTATATTTTGCCATGGTAAAGGAGATGTGTGTAAATTCTTGATTTGAATCTTTCGTGACTGCAAGATTTATCTTCTTGGTTCTTTTGGTAAAGTCACGTAGAGGGAAATAATAAAATAAAAATAAAACATAATACAATACAATTCACGACGTTTCGGCCACAACGCAAGCAGCCGTCCTCAGGTGAAGAACAGGGCTGTCGGAAAGACAAGTTTCATTCAGAAGCTGTCTCCCGACAGCCTGTTCTTCAACTGAGGACGGCTGCTTGCGTTGTGGCCAAAACGTCGTGAGAATTGTATTCAATTATGTTTTATTTTTATTATTTCCTTCTACGTGACTTTACCGAAAGAACCAAGAAGATAGTTAGTACTGTGTGTGTACTGTGTGTACTGTGTGTGTGTGTGGTGTGTGTACTGTGTGTATGTGTGTGTAGTGTGTGTACTGTGTGTGTGNGTGTGTTGTGTGTGTACTGTGTGTGCTATGTGTGTGTGTGTGTGTACTGTGNGTTGTGTGTGTGCTGTGTGTGTGNACTGTGTGTATACGTGTGTGTTNTGTGTNTGCTGTGTGTGTGTGTGTACTATGTGTGTGTGTGTGTGGTGTGTGTGNTGTGTGTNCTGTGTGTACTGTGTGTGTGTGNGTGTGTGGNGTTGTGTGTACTGTGTGTACTGTGTGTGTACTGTGTGTGTGTGTACTGTTGTGTGTGTACTGTGTGTGTACTGTGTTGTGTGTGTGTACTGTGTGTGTCATGTGTGGTGTGTGTGTGGTGTTATGTGTGTGGTGTGTGTNGTGTGTGTACTGTGTGTGGNAGTGTGTGTACTGTGTGTGCTGNACGTGTGTANTGTGTGTGTGTGTGTGTGTGNACTGTGTGTGGTGNACTGTGTACTGTGTGTGNACTATGTGTGTGTACTGTGTGTGTGCTGTGTGTGTACNGTGTGTNCTCGTGTGTGTGNNCNGTGTGTGGTGTGTGTACACTGTGTGTGTGTACNGTGTGTACTGTGTGTGTGTGTACTGTGTGTGTACTGTGTGTTGTGTGTACTGTGTGTACTGTGTGTGTATGTGTGTACTGTGTGTGTACTGTGCTGTGTGNACTGTGTGTGTGTGTACGGTGTGTACTGTTGTGTATGTGTTACTGTGTGTGTACTGTGTGTGTGTACACTGTGTGTGTACTGTGTGTGCTGTGTGTGTACTGTGTGTACTGTGTGTGTACTGTGTGTANTGTGTGTGTGTGNACTGTGTGTGTGTACTGCGTGTACTGTGTGTGTGTACTGTGTGTACTGTGNGTACTGTGTGTGTACTGTGTGTACTGTGTGTACTGTGTGTACTGTGTGTGTACTGCGTGTTGTGTGTGTACTGTGTGTGTACTGTGTGTGTGTGTGTACTGTGTGTGTACTGTTTGTTGTACTGTTGGTGTGTACTGTGTGTGNACTGTGTGTGTGTANTGTTGTGTACTGTGTGTACTGTTGTGTGNACTGTGTAATGTGTTGTGGTGTGTGTGTGTGTGTACTGTGTATGTACTGTGTGTGTGTACTGTTNGTGTGTACTGTNTGTGTACTGTTGTACTGTGTGTACTGATGTGTACTCGTGTGTGTACTGTGTGTACTGTGTGTGTACTGTGTGTGTGTGTTTACCGTGTGTACTGTGTGTGTACTGTGTGTACTGTGTGTACTGTGTGTGTACNTGTGTGTACTGTGTGTGTGTACTGTGTGTACTGTGTGTGTACTGTGTTGTACTGTGTGTATGTGTGTGTACTGTGTGTACTGTGTGTGTACTGTGTGTACTGGTGTGTACTGTGTGTGTACTGTGGTGTACTGTGTGTGTAGACCTGTGTGTACTGTGTGTGTGTACTGTGTGTGTACTGTGTGTGTGTACTGTGTGTGTACTGTGTGTGTTGTACTGTGTGTGTGTACTGTGTGTGTGTACTGTGTGTACTGTGTGTGTGTACTGTGTGTATTGTGTNCTGTGTGTACTGTGTGTGTGCTGTGTGTGNACTGTGGTGTACTGTGTGTGTCNGTGTATATGTGTACTGTGTTGTGNACTGTGTGTACTGTGTGTGTACTGTGTGTGTAGGTGGCTCCTGAGACTCGAGCGGTCATCGGTGGATGGACGGATGTTTGTGCTGAGCGCAAACTTGCACGGCGGGGAGCTCGTGGTCTCGTACCCNTTCGTGGCGCGCTCCTACTGGGCAGCACAGGTGGGCAGTGCGTGGGTACTGTGTCTGT
This sequence comes from Lethenteron camtschaticum, assembly GCA_018977245.1. Classification (NCBI taxonomy): domain Eukaryota; kingdom Metazoa; phylum Chordata; class Hyperoartia; order Petromyzontiformes; family Petromyzontidae; genus Lethenteron; species Lethenteron camtschaticum. The sequence goes on along the minus strand of MU249807.1, from coordinate 664 downwards.
GTGTGCTGTGTGTGTGTACTGTGTGTGTACTGTGGGTGTGTGTGNACTGTGTGTGTGTGCTAGTGTGTGTGTACTGTGTGTGTGCNTGTGTGTACTGTGTGTACTTTGTACTGTGTGTGTGTACTGTGTGTGTACTGTGTGTGTACTGTGTGTGTACTGTGTGTGTGTAGACCAGGCGAGGTATTTAACATCTCGGGGTACCTCTAGAAACGGAGGTCAATCCACGTGGAAAGTGTGAAACTCTCTCTCTCTCTGTCTCTGCTGGAGGGAGAGGCTGTCACGCATCTGTCGGGAGCCAGACCGGTACCGCGTGTACACCAGGCGAGGTGTTTAACATCTTGGGGTTCTCTAGAAACGGAGGTCAATCCACGTGGAAAGTGTGAAACTCTTTCTCTGTCTCTGATGGAGAGAGAGGCTGCCACGCATCTGTCGGGAGCTAGACCGGTGCCGTGTGTAGACCAGGCAAGGTATTTATCATCTCGGGGTTTCCTCTAGAAACGGACGTCAATCCACGTGGAAAGTGTGAAACTCTCTCTCTCTCTGTCTCTGCTGGAGGGAGATGCTGCCACATGTCTGTCGGGCGCTAGACCGGTACTGCGTGTAGACCAGGCGAGGTGTTTAACATCTCGGGGTTTCCTCTAGAAACGCAGGTCAATCCACGTGA